>VMTU01000281.1:0-87043 GCA_016759055.1 Paramecium bursaria | reverse complement strand
AGAATATAGAATATAGTGGGGAGAAGCCATCATATGGGAGAACAAATCATTGTTCTGGTGTATATAAGAGACTTATATTTATATTTGGTGGGGAGAAACCTTATGATGGTTAATAAAAAATAAGAGAATGTTTGAATGATTTCCGTGTTTTTAACACAGGTATTTATTATATTATAATTATCAATAGAAAATAATGAATTTAAAATAGTCAGAACTAGTGGAGATGGAATTGAGGGTAGAAGAGGATCATCATCTGCTATGATAGGAAAATATCTAATGATATTTGGAGGAATAAATACGAAGGGTAAATATTTGAATGACTGCTATCACATGGATTGTGTCACTAATAGAATTATGATAGCACAAATAGACAATACCAATTATTTTTAATAGGGGATTGCCTTTCATACTTTAATATCCGTGTATAATTCTAATAAATATGTTTAAATATACAAATCTAACCACGATTCAGAAGAATATAATCCCAAACATAAATTAGAAGGGTTATATCTATTTGGTGGTGAAAATAAATAAGGAAATCTTTATGGTCAACTTTATATGCTGTAAGTATTTTAGAGACCGATGAATTGGATAAAGGTAGATCACAAAGGCATATCACCATGTCCTAGATACAAGCACACAGCTAATTATGTTGAAAAATTTAATGTAATTGTAGTGTATGGAGGGATCAGTGAGGATTCCTAATTTTTAAATGACTGCCACATATTTAAAATAGAATACTAAGCATGGTGCACTGTAGTTATGGAACACAAAGAGGGTAGGGCAGGCCATTGTAGCGTTGTTGATGATCATAAACTTTTGATATTTGGAGGGTATAACATTAATGGATTTGTGGCCTCAGATATAGAGTTTTTGGAGGTAGATTCGTTGATAGCATTAAAGAATACAAGGTTTAATGATTCTGTTGAAAAAAAGCAGCACACTGAATAAAAATAAAATATAATTTAAAAGGATGATGCTAAATCAAAGAGAATTAAATAATAAATAGAAAATCTCTAATTTTAAAATATGAAATCGTTTCTACCGATGCCTTAAAACAAGAAATAAGTTGCGATCAATATTTTAACTAGAATTAAAACAAAAAAGGAATAGGATTCTCCAGTATTAACTATAAAGGATGCGATTTAAGTAAAGGAAGCTGAGGATTCACAACGAACACCTCCACCAAAATTACAAAATAGATCATCTACCGTTAGGAATCTCTATTAACAACAATGAAATTTTAAATTTCATATTTATTTATTATCATGTAGAAATAAATTTAATCTTCATATTATATCATAACAATTTCAAATGTTTAGTTACTTAATCAATTAATGAACCATCTGCTGGCCCTATTGCCATGACTGTTAATGACCCTGGTTCTACTTGTGTCCTGCCTGCATCTTACACAATATAGTTATTCAATCCTAACTGTTTTGCCTTAGTTTATAAATCTAATAATTCTTATTGACTATCACATTTGACAACGATTTTTGCCTGTCCTGATTCTTCCCAATAATATAAGTCCTGTGTCTAATTTCTACTTTACAACTATTTATAAGCTCCTAAGACTATTTTTTCAATATATTCAATAATACCTGCATGTCCTGTTTGTGCTGCTATTTTACCTATTCCCATTTTAAGATCACTTCTCACTACGCATACCATTTTAAATCTTTAATCTTATGGAATAGGTTTGATGTCTGAAAAATCTATATCAAATGGTATTTCATTTATGTTCTGAAATAAACATTGGGGAGCATTCTAAACAATCGGTTTAGGATATTGTTATTATTAGAATATCGGTTATGAATCTTGTTCCTAAAGTAAAACAATCAGATTAACAGCTTCTTCTAAATTTGCAGATTATAGCACAGCTTAATTAATATACTTTTCCTCGAACCCATAATCCTATAACTCTTTTCTCAAATCTTCCTTATTCATATTTTATTTATTATTTTTTTATAATATTTCAGAATACCCAATACCCATGATCGAACAATATTCTTAATAATGGAGCATCAAATGAGAAGTCTGGATATTGTTAGACAACTTCATCTAAAAGAGCTTAGTCCTTGTTCTTAAATCTAAGGAAACAACTATGGCATAAATCAAGAAAACCCTAAATTTAGATAATTGTTTTACGTCTAATGGATTAATCTTTCCTGGATTGGTTGAGATGCTCACATACCTAGGTCCTTAGGTGTTTTCCTCACAGCCTTCGCAATCTATATTGTGCCATTGATCTCCTGGAAATCCTTCTTACAGTATTACATTATTTCCTATTCTATGTTTATCTATATTTTATAAATATTAGTTTTATCCATTAATATATATTAGATTATCTCTTACCTTATATCTCAAGATACCAACTTCCTCTTAGTTATCAAATTCAGCACACTCAACACAGTAGCTGAGATTGTTATAAGGTTCAAAATATTAAGGTACATCCCCCAATTCTTTTTAGCATAAGTGGCACTATTAACCTAATTAAATATCAAACGTCTCAGATATGAATTCTTCGACTCTAAATTTATTTTGTGGCAATACTATAAATATCCAACTCAACACTTCCTATAATATGGGTAATTTATCCTATCTTATAAAGTAACTTAAATATGGTATTAAAGATTATTGATATTGTTGGGGTTAGCCTTATTTGTCACTCAGATAGATATCTATGAATTATAGATTGAAAGTAAACTATTTCCCTTATCCTGCATTCTGTAAATCTTAATTTAGCTTATCCACTGAAATAGATTAGTATAATAACTTAATTTCATCTATGTTGTTTATGTACTGTTCCTAAATTTCATTATTTAAGATATTGTCAATTACAAATTATAGATTATTTATTCTTCCTATTTTTCTTATTCTCTTATTCTAATCCAATATTATGTAATAGGGGTAACCACTGTGTTCAACTTACTTAAATGCTTGAAGATATTCGCTTTCAGGGAAATATATCTTAAGCTTTTCAACAAGGTTTTAGTTCTTATTAATGAATTCCTCAGTGTCTTGTTGAATTCTATTAGATAATCCGATAAAATTTATGTTATCTTATAGAATCTGATTCACCTTTTACAGTTGCAATTTGCTATCTATGTCTAAGGGATCAAAATATAAAATAATTGTAGGTTTATTTTCTAATACTATTGGAATAACTTCTTAGTCTTTTAAGTAAAATCCTTCAATATCTGGTAGAACATCTCCATACTCCAATTGGTACCCTCTTTTTAAGTAAGTGTCATATGTCTATTTGGCTGCCTCTAAAATGGTCTCATCATATATGTTGTATTTAACATATAATTTAATATCCTTTTTAATCGATTTGAAGATCTCATATGTAAGTGAATTCTTGGGAACACTCAATGCAAACCTCTTTATTTGCTTGATTTGATTGTTAATTCTCTTGTATTATGTTTGGTCTAGATAGTAAATGGGTATATCTAACCCATAATTTTCAAATAACTCTTCTAACTTTTATCGGAAACCTTCCCACTCCTTTTATTGATCGTGTTGGATAGATGAAAATATTTTCAAATCTTCATTGAACAACTCCTTTGCTGAATCTAATATGCTATTTAAGGTCTCCTACTCTTCTAATGGTGACTTGTAATCCACCAAAACATTCGATCTCTCTGTCAGTTGCCATGATTTACTAAACACTTACTCTTTCACTAAAGTTAGCGTTACTCTAGTCTTCTTATCGTTGTATTGTTTAACTGTATCTACATATTATTTCAATTTCTATTTTAACTATTAGAACTTCTCCTTCTCAATTATGCTTTTCTCATAATTGGTATTTTCTTATTCATCATCATCTTCTTATTTAATCTCTTCTATTTCTTCAACATCCTCATCCTAGCCCTCCTCTACCTAGTGATCAAGTAGTGTCTGAATCTTCTTCTTCAGATTGAATTCAATAGTTTCCCCCATAAAAGTTATATTACCATATTTATTAATTAAAATTGAATACGGAGATGTTTTAGGCAATACTTCACTATCTAGTAAATAGTGTTCGCATTTATTCAAGCTATGAATAATCTTAGCAGCTTTTCTCTTTCCATCCAGTTTGCTTATTGAGATTATTCTGATAGCACCATCAATTTCCTCTACCCTATTCTTCAATTCCTTTATTGAGTTAAGTTCCTCTAAATCCTAATATTCAATTAGATATATGTACCCATAATTATACTAGAGTCACCTCGTTTTTATTTATCAAGATTTCCCCCTATAACCACTTTCTTTGTTCAGCATCATATTTTAGAACATTTTCATTGAATTACACAAATGGATCACCTTATTGAAATTTAGGTCTTAACTACTAGAGGAATCCATTAACATCCTTATTATTGTGCTTCGATCCTATTTATTCAATTTCTCTGTATTTATCATATTTCTTTGCCTTATATCTATGGGTGGATTATAATCTCGACTTCTCAACAAACTCATATGATTTTGAATCATCACTAAATTCTACAGCGTACTTCTATCTACTTGTAAAGACTATATCATTATTTAAAGTCCCCTCGATCTAACTTAAGAACTCCTTAACTGGCTTTTATCTTTTCTCTTTTTAATCCATATAAAATAAAGATTGTTCAATTTAATTAATTATAATATAATTAGCTATATATTTTCTAGAATATTTTTTGAACTCAAGATATTATAGGATCATTTAAAATAATATTTCAATAATACCTCTTAGTATGCATGGACATATGAAAGATTAACAATAAATAGAAGAATCACCCAATTACTTAAATCTACTTTGAATAAATTCTAAAATTTTAAAATCTTTTCTTTCTATGCATTAACACTACTATTTGCTTAATATAAAAATTTGGCAACTAAATTCTTAGGAGATTCTTAGGAAAATTCTTAAAATAATAGTATTAAGTTTTGTTTTGTAGAAAAGAACAAAATTAAAATTTCTTATAATAAACCGTTCATGATCCTTTTTTGATAATTTGGGTTTCAATCGCATAGGTTCGGACTTCGACTAACACTTGCTATGGAAAAATCCATCTTAAAATTAATATCAGATAAAGAGACTTAGACCTACCTTCATCAAGTACAGTTCGAAACATTGATGCTAATGCTTTATGTCAAGAGGCCTATATGTACGACTATATTTGGCTCTCCCAACTATGGATTCCGGGTAATTTAAACTTATAAAAATAAAAATGCTAATGCATAGTAAATAAATCACTATGAGGAATTGCAAAGTATTAAGGCCTCTATTACTTTTAGTAAGAAGTAAGAAAATAATGTCCTCATATGAAATTCTTAGGAGAGTTTTCGTTCTACGTTTCTACTGATAGTTATTTGATTTGAAATATAAGTAGATTATTGAGAAGACCTTTGAAAAATAATAAAAATATATACAATTCAAGGTATGACATTGATAATTTTGTTTTGGCAGTAAACGACTAAATGAAGACTATCCCATTTGCAGTGCCTCGGAATTATTTTGATCCAATTGTTGTGAATGATATGAAAGATATCATTTATAGAATAATCCTTTAGCAACATATGCTAATATATGCTTGATGAAATTGTATTTTTGTAGCCTAGTTTAGGACCTTATAATTTTATGGCTAAAAATTATCAATCGGAATTTAGTCCTATGGAAGAGCATAATTTCTACTTAAGTATAGGTTTGAAATTAAACTCATAAGATGTTTTTTTCTATGAATTACTTATATGATAATCCTTCCCCTAAAGTTTGGAACAAGATGAATTTTACCATCACATCATTTTCATCCAACATTAATAAAATTGATGATAAAACTTTTAAAGCAAATAATTAGGAAAAAGTTATCGATAGGTTATCATCTTCTCTTTAGTCGCATTCTGTTAATACTTTAAAGACAATATAATAATGGCAAATAAACCTACAAGATAATTAAAATGATAAGGGTTGATGGGTTTAATTAAAAATATCATCTAATAAAAAAATTTAAATTCTCAGAATATGCATATAGTGATAGTGATTCTACTAATCAGGATTTCAATGGCACAGGTTCGCACGTCGACTAACACCTGCACAGTGGAAAAATCCATTTTCAAGCTTAACATTAGACAAAGAGTGTAAGACCTACCGCCGTTGAGTACTATTAGAAACATAGATGCGTATGCCTTATGCCAAGAAGCTTACATGTATGACTATATTTGGCTTTCTCAACTATGGATTCCTGGCCAATTCAACTATAAAAATAAAAATGCTTAGTAAACTGCCGTCTATGATGAATTGCAAAGTATTAAGGAATATCTAATTGACCCTGTATTTGGCTTGCAAACTGACCTCTATTACTTTTAGTAAAACGTAAGAAAATACTGTCCTCATACGAAATTCTTAGGAGAGTTTTCGTTCTACGTGTCTACTGATAGTTATTTAATGTAAAACAGAAGTAGGTTTTTGAGGAGGCCTTTGACAGATAATAAGAATATATACAATCCAAGGTACGATAACGATGATTTTGTTTGGGCAATCAATGATTAATTTAAAACTATCCCATTTGCAGCACCTTGGAACTATTTTGATCCAATTGTTGTGAATGATATGAAGGATATCATTTATAGGATAATCCTTTAGCAACATAGGCTTGATGGAATTGTATTTTTGTAGCCTAGCTTAGGACTTTAGTGTTGTATCACATAATTTTTTCCAACTGAGATTTAATTTTATGGAAGAGCATAATATCTTTAGGATTTTTATTTGAGTATTGGTTTGAAATTAAACTAATAAGGTGTATTATTTATAGGAGGTGAGGACAGTTTAAATACTAAGATTCTTTTGTAGAATTATCTATCATAAATATATGGCAATCCCTCACCTCAAATTTGGAGCCCGATGAATTATACTTTTACTTCCTTTTCCTCCAACATAAATAAAGTCGATGATAAAACCGTAAGAGCAAATAGTTAGGCAGGGAATGGATAGGTTAACACATAGGATCTACCATCCTCACCAACCTGCATGATATATTACATAATTGTAAAATTCTTAATTAATATATAGAACTACAATGGAGGACCTGCGTTTGGCATATTAAACCATTCGAATAACAAGTTTGTTATGTTATTATCTGGAAGTATTGATTATTTTAATTTCAGCTTTAACGCATTTTACAGACAGTCTCCTTGATGGAACGCCATCATTTTCATTTGCAAATACTGACATGGTAGAAATGTAATATGAACCATCAAGTGGTTAGTTTATTTTCATGAAATACTCAACTGATTAAAGTAAATTTTATTAGTTCTCAATTATGATACCTGGAACTTATGTTTACTTGCATTTCGTTTCCCACATTCAATAACAGTAGTAAATCCAAATAAAATTTCCATTTTTCTTTTCCACAATAGACAAACATGCCAGTTTAACCTTACAAAACTAGTAATAAATGACAATAACAACTAATCTGGACTAGCAAAATTATTACATAGGGTAAATTTGGCCGAGCATTAATTAAAATGAGAATAATGTGACATTAAATTTTCAGATTACGAATCTTCCAACCAGTTCAGTCTTTGGATTAGGAGTTTGTAATTAAGAGACAGTTAATATAAATAGTCACTTAATGAAAAAGTAACCATTGTTAGGAACTGGGACTTATTTGTATTTCTCTAATGGATGTAAAATATTTAATTAAAATAGACCTTTCGCATAATTCATCCACTTAGTTTAATAACTTAGAGATTGGAAATAGTTTTAGTCAAGGCAACATCATAAGTGTCGGATTTATAAAATAAAATTCATCAATCCAATTTTATAAAAACTAAGCATTCATATATTCACTACCATTGATTGAAAGAGTCAAAAACCTAAATTTTTGTGTTGCCATGCAACAATTATAGACTACTATTAACTTAGTATATTGATTATATTGATTAATAATTATATTATAACAATTTTCAAACATTATCATGGAATTGTGTAAAGAAGGGAAAAGAGATTATTTTATTCGTGTTCTACAATATGACCCAACATAGTCCTACTTAAAATATTATTTATCAAATTATGATATTTTAGATTGTTATTTAAGCCATTTTTAACTTTTCTCATTTTAAATTAATGATTATTTATAATATAATCTATATATTTCGGAAACATAATTCTTCATCATATATTAAATTAAGATAATATAGAATTATATCAAGAATACTTAGATTTACAAACTCTCTTATAATTGTTCAAACCTCAAAACAACATTAAATTGAAGAATCTCTTATTACGTAAATAACTGCAAATAAAATAATAATAATCTCAGCTCTTCTTTTAGTCGCAGTTACTTACGCTAGTACTTTCAAAAATAATATAAGGATAGCAAATAAACTTACAACAAAATTAAAATAATAAGGGTGATGTATTTAATTTAAAAAAATAACTAATAAAAATCTAAATTTCTCAGAATAAGCTTCGAATGATCACATTACTACTGATCAGAATTTCCATGGGACAGATTCGTACGTCAACTAACACCTGCACAGTGGAAAAATCTGTTTTCAAACTTAATATTCGATAAAGAGTTTTAGACTTACCTCCCTCAAGTACTGTTCGAAACATTGATGCTTATGCTTTATGCCAAGAAACCTACATGTATGATTATATGTGGCTCTCTCAATTATGGATTCCAGGTCAGTTTAATTATAAACATACTAATGCTCAGCAAACTGACGACTATTTAGAGTTACAGAGCATTAAGGAATATCTAATTGACCCTGAACTTGGCCTGCTAACTGATCTCTATTATTTTTAGTAAAATGTAAGAAAATATTGTCCACACATGAAATTCTTGGGGGAGTTTTCCTTTTACATATCCACAGATAGTTATGTAATGTAAAATAGAAGTAGGTTTTTAAGAAGACCTTTGACAGATAATATGAACGTATACAATCCAAGGTATGACAAAGATGACTATGTTTGGGCAATAAATGACTAATTTAAAACTATCCCATTTGCAGCAGCTTGGAACTACTTTGATCCAATCGTATTGAATGATATGAAAGATGTCATCTCTAAGATAATTCTATAGTAACATAGGCTTGATGGAATTGTATTCTTGTAGCCCAGTTTAGGACTTTATAGTGTGATGTAAAAAATTTTTCCCACTGAGATTTAATTTTATGGAAGAGCATAATATCTTTAGGATTTTTATTTCAGTATTGGTTTGAAATTAAACTAATAAGATGTATTTTATATAGGAGGTGAGGACAATTTAAAGACTAAGATTATTTTGTAGAATTATCTGTCATAAATATATGACAATCCTTCACCTCAAGTTTGGAGCCCGATGAATTATACCTTTGGTTCTTTTAGCTCCAATATAAATAAAGTCGATGATAAAACTGTAAGAGCAAATAGTTAGACAGGGTATGGATAGGTTAACACATAGTCTCCACCATCCTCACCAACCTGCATTATATATTACATAATTGTATTAATCTTAATTAATATATAGAACCAAAATGGAGGAGCTAGATTTGGCATATTAAACTAATCTAATACCAAGTTTGTTATGTTATTTTCTGGAAGTATTGATTATTTTAAAATTCAGGTTTAAAGCATGATACAGACAGTCTCCTCGATGGAACACCATCATTTTCATTTGCAAATACTGACATGGTAGAAATGTAATATGATCCATCAAATGGTTAGTTTATTTTCATGAAATACTCAACTGATTAAAGTAAATTTTAGTAGTTCTCAATTATGATACCAGGAACTTATGTTTATTTGCGTTTCATGTTCAACATTTAATTATAATCGTAAATCCAAATAAAATTTCCATTTTTCTTTTCCACATAATAAAAGCATGCCAGTTTAACCCTACAAAACTAGTAATAAATGACAATAACAACTAATCTGAACTAGCAAAATTATTACATAGGGTAAATTTGGCCGAGCATTAATTAAAATGAGAATAATGTGACACTAAATTTTCAGATTTCGAATCTTCAAACCAGTTCAGTCTTTGGAATAGGAGTTTGTAATTAAGAGACAGTTAATATTAATAGTCACATAATTAAAAAGTAACCATTGCTAGGAACCGCGACTTATTTATATTTCTCTAATGGATGTAAAACATTTAATTAAAATAGATCTTTCCCATAATTCATCCTCTTAGTATAACAATTTAGAGATTGGAAATAGTTTTGATGAAGGCAACATCATAAGTGTCGGATATATAAAATAAAATTCATCAATCCAATTTTATAAAAACTAAGCATTCATATATTCACTACCATTGATTGAAAGAGTCAAAAACCTAAATTTTTGTGTTGTCATGCAACAATTATAGACTACTATTAACTTAGTATATTGATTATTTATTTGTATTACTCCTTGATTATTTTGAGGAATTTCTAACCAAAGCAACCAAAAGAGATAATTATAATCTGTAATAAGGCCAGCTTGTTAATACTAAAGGCCTTTTTTATCAAATTAACATATTAGATATTGCAATATTACAGAACAAAAAAGATTCCAGATTATAATTTAAACAATAGATTTATGATAGTTATAAACTAAACTATCCAGCAGAAAATAGGGAAAAAAAATAGAAACAATAAGACTATTCTGAGTGTACTATTGGAATATGTAAAAAAAAATGAGCTACCATCTCGCTTAATGCGTGTCATCCTTACGCAGGGGCCATGCTAATCTTCTCTGTTACGTTCCAATTTGACGGATGTCCCCGAAGGGATCCAATAGTTGTATTCTAGAAAAATTTATAAAGACTTAAAAAATCAAATTAAATATTATGGGTTAGTATAATTTTGGAGAACAAAAAAGAATTAATAAATAATTAACAGTAACACACAGCAAGATGATTCATAGGAATATTTGTTTAATCAATCAGTTATCTTACTATCTTATAGCAAGAAGTTAGTATTTCTTAAAATATTATATTATAATTAAAAAGAAATTTTAAATTTGAAAATATTTGCAGAATTTTTAAAGGAATACCTTTAATAATATGGCTCATCATATGATTTTAGCGGTGGCATTTTCTACATACTTAAAACTACTCAGCTGATTCAATTAATCGAAACAAACAGGGATAGGTTTGAGGTCAGTTAATTTGTTTATAAAATAGAACTGATTCCTTTTGGATAAAGTTTAGAAAAAATATGAAAGCATTTTCAATATATATCTATTTTAAATAAATGATTAATATGGACCTCATTCATTCAAAAAAGTTGGAAATTTTATTATACTCAAAAAAAAGTTTAATCATTTTAATTATATATAAATGGTAAAAAGTAAATGTCCTAAATTATATAATTTAGAGTTTAGAGGTTTTCCTAAAAGGGGATGGTGTTAAAGGTTCTATTTGCATAGGCTATGAGAGACTCTCTGCTTAATTTAATAATTTAATAACTGGTTATATGCAGTTATTTGTTAAAAATTATTATTAAGTTTATGAAATCAGCAATTGATTATTATAACTAATACATTAATTAAATTGATAATCTAAAAAAAAATAAATATAATTATAACATTTTATATTTACGAAGAAGAGAGACTTTTGAGAACTTAAGATAAATCAAAGGAATAAAATGAGTAAAACATAAAGTATTTTTAATCAATAATTTATCTTATTTTTATTGTTAACTCACCACACAAAGTAGTTATTCTCTCAAAATTTAATATTGGGATTATATTGACGTTTTACTACTAAAGTTAGATAAACCAAACAGTGAAAAAATTGGAAACACTTTTTATTAAATTGATTTTCCTTATATCTTAATTGTGCATAAGCATAGAACATTGAAAGGCATTTTGCAATATTGAATTAAATTAATTCCATTTAAATATTTATTAATTTATAAAATGTTTGCTACATTAGACAAAAACAGAACATTTTGGAATGAACTCGATGAAAATATTACATATTACTAAAATGATGCTGGTTATACAACACAATAATCACATTTAAGATTTATGAATGTTTCAGCTGAGAAGAATATTGAAGATTTGAACATATACCCTTAAGGTTTGGGAGCTTTAAACAAATACAATTCCTATTTAAATGTGTTCATAGAAACATAGACATCAACAATAATTGCCAGGTTATACACTAACCCCTTGTAAATGAAAATTACATATAGAGTATTTTACGAATACCTTTTTAATTTTAACCCAATATATGATTTTAAGTTCAACATATTATCATTAATTTAAAATAATAGACTGATTTAACTTAGGAGAAACAAACTGATAAGAAAGTATGAATAGAACCATAAACTTACATTGAATTAGGATATCATAGTACGGATGGGATTGAATTCATTTAATTTGTGTTCATCTGGGGGCTGGTTCTGCGATTGGTTTTTGCAAAGTTTTGAAAGAATCTTCAATATATCACTTTTGGAAATAAACGGAAAATATGGAACACACACATTCAAGAAAATAGGAAATTTCATTATTCTCAAAAAAACCCAAAAATAATTGGATTTTAAAATCTTAATAATAATGTGAAGAACTACCAGTTTATTATTTAAGCATAGATGTTTTGCTTAAAGGAGATGGTGTGAAGGGTAGGTTTTATTTAGGGCATGAAAAAATTCTCAAGATAATTAAATAATTTAATAACATTTTATATGCAGTTAGTTCGTTTTGAAAATTATTATTAAGTGAATGAAATCAGAGATGGATAATTATTACTAATACAGTAAATTAATAGAGGAAATAATTTAAAAAAACCTATATTATTTTAATAACATCTAATAGCAACGGATACGAAAAATTTTTTCAATCCTTACATCCATCAAGTAGAAATCTCAACAAGAATGAATAAAATACAAAATGATTATCTAATATTTTTCCAAAACATGTTGTCTATAATAAATCTAAATTTTATATTAAGTCAATAAATGAAATCTAATTCTTTCTAATTATTAATTCTATCCAATTTTACTTTTGTGAATCATCACCCATACAAATAGGTCAATATTCCTGTCAAGAATACCTGCCTCTTTCAGCTATTTAGATCATCGCATTGAATGATTCTCCCCATTGATAAGCAAAGTTGATTCTTGCTTGAAAATTCAGTCCAAGGAAAATAGAGAATGATCTCAGAAAGGAAAGAAGCCACACAGTGATGCTAATAAAAGCAATTCTATAAAATCACAACCTAACTAACAAATGGCTCCATTCAGTATTCATCCTTTTTAGTTGCCCATTATTTGTTTGGCTGTTTCCCTTACAATGATTTGTCTAAATGAATTCCTCCTTTGCTACTGACTACTCACTACTGACTGCTGTTTCACATTTTTTAATCATGTTGATTAGTTCTAACTTATTCTATACATATAAATTAATTTATAAAATGATGTCTCTGATTAGGGTTTTTATGGCTATTTTTTGTTTGTTTGGGATATCCGACATGTAACGGGAAGGTTGCTAACTTAATTTGAAATATAACTATTAAATATAAGTAAATCTCTTATTATCTAAATATTATCCAAAAATTTTTTTTCCTAAACATAATGGCAAAAAATATAGAAATCAAATAATATTTAAATGAATAAATTCTATAAGAGCTCTTTTAACGCTAAAATATTATTTTAAAATTATCAGATTATGACTAATTGAATTTTTAATATAAAATGTTTTATTAAAAAAGACAGAAGCTATTGGAAAGAACTTGATGAAAGAATTATATAATTACAGGTAAATCTAACTTAGAAGTTAAATGTAGTATGGTAGAATTCTACTGAATAAATGATTTCATAAATATTAATTTGAGTAGTTAAGAATGGTTAGAAGAGCATTAATGGATAATTGGGATTAGTATGAAACATTCGATAAATCATATCACATGATATTTATTTATATTTATTGTTCTTCGTTAATCATATTTTTTTCCATGCATTCTTTTGAAAGGTCTATCATATGTATTTAAGGTTTAAATTAGCCACTTCTGGTAACAATTAAGTGTTAAAATTATAGTATAGGTTTTCTTAGATTATATCCACAGCAGATTTGATGTACTAGTAACAATTATTCATTGATGATTTTGCACACTTACCAATAATTTTCAAAACTAATGACTGCATACAAACTATTGTGGAAACCATTTAATTACTTTCAGAGTTTTCCCCTCGTCTAATTACAATTTTCCTTTAACTCCATCTCCCTTGATGATAACATCGATGCTAAAATAATAAAACACTGGCATTCCTGTGCGTTTTTGCTGAAATTTATAGTCCTGATATTTATACTGTTTCTTGAGAATAATAAAATTTCCTATTTTTTTGAATATGTGAGTTCCATATATTTAATCTATTTCTTAAAGAGATATATTGAATATGCTTTCAAATTTATTCTAAATGTTAGTTAAAAAGAATTAGTTTGATTTTCTAAACAAATTAAACGATCTTAATCCCATTCTTTATATAATACGATAATTTATCAATTAATCAAGCTTACCTTTGTACTTTCTGATTTATTTATTTCTACTTAATTATATCAGTCTTCTATTTTAAAGTATAAAGAGAATGTTATGACTAAAATGATAGATTGGCCCTTCATAAAAGAGGTATTCTTAAAATATTCTATAAGAAATCTTCAGTCTCAATGATGCTTTATATAATTTTGCAATTATTGTTGATTTTTTAGTTTCAATAAACACATTTAGATATGAATTATGCTTATTTAACAATCCCAAATTTTTAGGAGCTATTTTTAAATATTCCATTTCCTTGTTCTCTTAGACATTCATAATTCTTAAATGTTATTATTTTCCATGATATACGCTATCACTTTAATAATATATAATTTTCTCATCTAGTTCCTTCCAAAAACTTCGGTCTTTTCTTCTTATTTGTGCACACATCCAATTAATTTAAATTTTGAATTATTAATTATTAATATGTATTTGTTTACATAAAAATAAGCTATTAAAGAGGTGAATATTGATAACAAAATTATTCTCAATCCAGAATCAAACTGCAAAGGTATTTATCTTCCTTAAAATAATTTCTCCTAATAATATCTATTTTCATCTATTCAGTCTATTTTCAATACGGATAGCAATAACTGTATCACCAGCGAATTTTCTTAAATAGTGGAACGATTCCACATCATCAAGAAATCCCCTAATTAATAAGTTTTGCTTTTGATAAGTGTGAAAAAGAATACTAATTAAAATTTTCCTATTGAATTAGTGCAAAGTAGAATACAAAATAACACTCTCACAAAACCATATGATTAAAAAACTGAATGTTAAAATTTATTTGCAAATATCTTCTTCTGATTATTTTTGGAACTCAATTTTAATAACCTTAAATAAAAGTCACAATATAAGTCTTAATTAGATGCCATAATATGAAATATTATTTAAATAAACCACCCTGAATTAATTGCATCTGATTTATTCAATTTTCTCTTTTTAGAATATCTGATTTTTCAGTGATTATTAAAAATTAGCTTTTAATTAATATGATGTGTTTATTTTTCAGGTAAAAATCAAGATGCTGTTGGAAGGAACTGATGAAAATATTATATATTACCAAAGTGATACTACACTGTAGTTGTATTGGGTTTTAGAAACATTAAAATTATAAATTCATCCTATGACAAGATTATGGAATATTTAACATATCTCAGAAAAGTTTAGGATTACTAAATAAATAAAATTCTTATCTAAATTTATTTATAGAAACATAGTCCTCAACTAAACTATATAAAGGCCCATTGAATTTGAAGGTTACTCACAGAATATTTTTGGAGTACCTTTTCTATTAAGGTCAGATAAATGATTTCAGTCATCACATACTGCTTTTACTTTAAAATAGGAGATTCGTTCAATTAAGTAGAAATAAATTGATAAGAAAGTACAAAGGTAATCTTGAAGAATCAATAAATTAAGAAATCATAGAACGTTTGGGACTGAAATCATTTAATTTATTTAGAGAAAAAAAATTGAGTTTATCTTTTTTTTGATAAAGTCTAGCAAAGCTTTGAAAGGCCCTTCAATATATGGCTGCAAGAGATTAATCCGAATTATGGATATCATATATTTAAAAAAATAGGAAATTTCATCATACTAAAAAAAAAGTTAAATATTAGAATTTTACATCAGAAAACAATACTGGAGAATTACCAGTTTATTATGTAAGCACAGATTTTTTGCTTTAAAGAGTCGGTGTTACAGGAAAGATTTATTTAGGGGAAGAAAGAACTCCTAAGTTTCATAATAATGTGTATACAGTTATTAAAGCTAAAAAATTTATTTTTATTATATAAAATCAGAGATGAATAATTAATGCTAATCCATAAAGTGGAAATAGGAAATAAACTAAAAAAACCTATATTATTATTTTAACATTTAAAAGTTACTGGCCATATTATCCATATTAATTGAACCTCTTTTTAATCAAATTGACCTCAAATAATAATAAGGATGAAGAAGATTGTATTTATTATCAAGAACGATAATAGATATATATATATCTTATTCATATTAATTTATATTTGGTTATGAAATTTTTCATTCTTGTCAATAAATTTTAAGATAATCACAAATTACTAGACTTTAAAAAGGTTTAATTATCAATCAGAATCCAAGCGCATAAATAAAATTTGAATTTTGAAATTAACGAATCAATTTGTCCAGCAATTTGGAAAAATTTTTATATCAAATTTATCCATGATCTGATATTATCACCCTACATGAAAAATCCTAGTTGGAGACAGTAAATTTTTCTTGAGATTCGCAAAGCATGCTCTCATTATAGATTTATGATAGAAAAATAAATATATAATTATATTAGAAAGTAAGATTTGAGAATGGGTACTCTCAGCAATCACTGAGTAAATAAGGTAGCTGGAGCTTTGAGCTTTGCCATAGTGAGTAATAAATTAATGGATTTGTTCTTTGGGTTCACGACAGTGTAGCAAAGACATCTCTTGGAAAGAAACATTGATTAATATCCTTAATATCAATATTTATATAAATATCAAAAAATCAATTAGTATTTCAGAAATTTAAGTGATTTAATTTAATTAATTATATTAATATTAATTTTTAACAAATACTAAATAATTTTCATTTTCTTATTAATGATTACTACATATTTTGTTCACAGGTTTCTAAATTAAATGTTTAATTTGTACTTATTTTCTTGAGGACAACCTAATCTTCTTTATGAGACTTGATATATTATTCATAATTGGCTTTTGCTTCCTTGTAATATTTAAGTTCAAAGAGTGAATTGGCTTAATTTAATTATTCAAATGTACCTTTGCATAAATATACAAGATCATCTTTTGGATCTATTAAAAGAGCCTTATCACACGCCTCAATAGATTTTTCGAATTATTTCAAAAAGTAAAATGAACAGCCTATATTAGAAATACTCATAAAACCTTTAAAGTAGTTCGCGTTGCAGCTTTTTGGTTCTAGCTTCAAAGTTTCATTAAACATCTTAATTGCCTTTTCGTACTATTCCATCTTAAAACAGCAAAATCCTATAATATTTTGATATTAGACCTATTCTATAATATGATTCAAAAAATGACGGATCAATTTTCAATGAATCTTCATACATTTTTATTGCCAACTCATATTATTCTAGCTACATTAACGTGTTTCCTATTGATATTCTAAATGAACGAACCTTTTTAATAAAGAGCCTCTGCATAATAAGGATTCAACTCTATAGCCTAGTCATACATTTTGAATGCCGCTTGATATTTACTTAAAATCCCAAACAATAAACCTAGTTTAATAATAGACAAACCTATTTCGTAGTAAATGTGTTCATTATGAGGATGAATGATTAAGGCTTGTTCGTATGTTTCAATCGCTTCTTGATATTTTTTTTATGCTTTGAAAGCTTCAGCTAAAATTCTTATATTAACATAACCTATATATTTGTAAGCATCGATGTTATTATGATTTAATTTTATGACACAGTCAAAGAAGTAAATGGCCTATTAACTTTTTCCCTGACTCAACAAAGTAGCACCTAGATTTATGAGTTTAATAAACCTTTTTACAAATGCGCGCCTTCATGTTTTGGATTCAAAGTTAAAACATAATCAAACATATCTAGAGCCTTATAATCCTAATGCTAATCAAACAAAACCAATCCTTTGTTAATAAAAAAATTTAAAAACCCTTATTGAAGTATGATTCTATATCCTTGTTGTCTTTGCTTATGACATAGTCAAACATTTCAATGGCCTTTTAATGCTCCTCCAGTATGTGATAACAAATGCCTATGGTTAATTATGTATATATTACCTTTGTTAAAATAAGACTTTATGAATTGAGGCTACAACTTGATGGCCCAATCATACATTTTTACTGCCTGATCAAATTGCTCTAGTTCCTAAAAGCATTCTCCTGAAAAAATAAATTTTAATATATAAACCACAGCAAAAATAATTTTTATAATATTTAGGGTCTAATTTAATTGCTTCTTCAAACATTTATTAGCCCTCTTCAAATTTTTTGATTTGAACCAAGGAAACTCCTGATCATATAAAATAATAATTTTGACCTTTGTTTTCATAAGCACTACAAAGTTTAGGGTCTAATTATATGGCCTTATCAAATTAGTCAATTGCTTTTTAGAACTCGTTCAGCTTTAGATATGATACACCTTTTTGAATATATGTTTAATCTACCTCTGTTGTTATAAGCGTTCATATGCTTAGGCTCCAATTAAATTACCTTATCAAACATCTCGATAGCACCCAAATAATTTTTCAAATTCTATAAAGAACATCCTTATATATAAGAATTTAATAAACCTTTATTATAATAAGCGGTGACATATTTGTTATCTAACAAGATTGCTTTATCAAACATCTCTATCGCTTTTTCATATAAATGCATTAAATTATTTGTAGTTCCTTTAATAATAATATGAATATACCTTTGTTATTAAAAATGCTCTAATTTTTAGGATTCAATTCGATTGCTTAATCGAAGGCAATGATAGCCTGATCATATTTTTTCAAATTATTAAAAGATACACCTAAAATAAAATTAAATTAACAAAACCCTTATTTATATAAACAAAGTGTTCTTTAGGATTTAATTCAATAGCCCGATCATAGGCCTTTAGAAGCTAGGTCATATTGTTTTAGGCTATTTAGTGATAGACCTTAAATATTTATATGTTAAATACCTTTGCTTACATAAGAGTAGAAATCTTTAGGATCTATCTTTATTGCCATATCAAACATCTCAATAGCTAATTGCTCCTATTTGAGCATATGAAGTGCCACACCTAGAATAAATTATAAAAAAACCTTTATGGTGATATGCTGATGCATTATTACTGTCTAATTTTAATGCTAAATCATAATTCTCGATTGCCTAAGGGTACTGTTGGATCTATTTCAAACATTAACCTGTATAGAGAGTCATATAATACCATTTAATATATATGCATCAATATTCTTAGAATTTAATCTTATGGCCAATCCAAATGAGTCAATAGCTTGCTAATACTAGAGGAGAATTTTATGCGATTCCCCTGGCTATAAATAATGAATATACCCTTTCTAAAATGATATTCATCAATGTTTGAATTTAATTATATTGCCTATGTAAAGCTTGTGATCGCATCGTTGTGTTTTTGCAAATTCTATAATGATAACCCTTTTTGAAAGTGTGCTTTTTTATTTTAAGGCTTTATCCTTATTGCCTCATCAAATTGTTTAAGTGCACTTTAGTCCTATTTTAGTTTTTATAATGATATTCCTGAGATATTAAATATTATTTAACCTTTATTAATGTAAGCTTCAACATTCTAACGATCTATTTTTAGTGATAAATCAAACATAGATATGGCTTCCTCAAACCGATTCAAGCTATTAAGCGATATTCCTAAAAATCAGAATATATTGTAACCTTTTTTAGAATACACCTTTTAATTTTTTGGACAGAGTTAAATTGCACTTTCATAAATTAAAACCGCCTATTCATATTACTTCAATTTGTGATAAGATATGCCTATTTTAGATGAAAGAAATCAAACCTTTATGCAATAAGGCAAAAAAATCATTTTTATCTAGTTGCAGCACCTGGTCGAACATCTCAATCGCCCTTTAGAATTTCTTCTAATGATTAAATATAAGCCCTACAATGTGTTAAAAGAATACCTCTATGATATAAAGCCTCTATATTTTAATCGTCTTACTATAATACAATCTTAAACTATCCGAGAGCCTCCATGTATTACTTTAAATTGTAGTGACAGACACCTGAAAATAATTATTAATAATAAAACCTTTATTTAGGTGAACATTTTAATGTTAATAATCTAGATCGATAACAATATCGTATTCTTGAATTGCCTCATAATATTATTGAATATTTTAAAGGGATAATCCTAGAATAATTCAAGTTAAAACACCTTTTTTAAAATGTGCCCATGTGTTTTTAGGATTTTTATTCAGCTCCTAATCAAATATAATTATAGCTTCTTTGTAATTTTTTAATTCAAATAGTAAAAGTAAACCTTTTCTGTATAAAGTATCCTAGTATTCTTAATCTTTCTTCAAAACGATATCGTAAAAAGTTATTGCCTATTTGAATAATTTAAGATTCTCGAATGATCGACCTATGTATAACTTATTGGAATACCTTTTTAATAGAAAGCTTGGATGTTGTTAGGACTTAATTTAAGAGCTTAGTCAAGTTAATCAACAGCTTACTCGTCTTTGCCTAAATTTTACAAACATATCCCTAATTGATATAAATATTATCAACCTTTATTAATATAAGTTTAAATATGCTTAGGATCTCTAAGGATCAATTCATCAAGAATATTAATGGCTTATTCAAACATTTTCATACTATTTAAAGTCATAGCTGTTAAAAAATATAAATTATATCTACCTTTATTAAGTTATGCATCAAAAGATTAATTTTAATCCATCTAAATAAATTTATCAAACATCTTGATGGCATCTTCATAATTTTGTAATTCGTGGAGTGACAATCCTGATGGAAAATAAACTATTTATAGTACCTTTATTATAATATGCTTAAATGTTAATTTAGTTTAATTCCAATGATTTATCAAACATTATTACAGCAAGTTTATGATGTTTTTAATTTTATAAAATTAGACCTTTTATTTACAAGATAAAAACCTTTATAGTAATATCCCTGAGCATTTTTATTATCTAATTCAATTGCTTTTTCAATAAATTCAATTGCATCGTCCCATTTATTGAGATTGAAGAGTGAAATACCTAAAATAATAACTAGTTAAACCATAATTTATATAAGCCTCTACATGATGTTCCTCTAGCAAAATAACCTGCTTAAATTCTTAAATAGCTAGATGATACTCTTACATATTTAGAAGTGTTAAACCTAAATTTTATACTTAACCCATACCTTTCTTACAATAAGCATCTGCGAATTTCGGATCTAAAGTTATTGCTTTTTGATATTATTTTAAAGCCTCTTTGAAATTTTATAAATTTTGAAATGTTTAACCTTAAAAATGTAATTAAAGAATACCCAAATAATAATACCCATCTTTATTTTAAGTGTCTTGCTGTATTACTATTTCAAACATTTCTTTTGCAGGGCCATATTCTTGAATGTTAAAATGGGATATTCCTTAAAACATTAAAATGCTCTTACCTTTGGAAAAATAATCAAAGTCTTCCTTATATTCCAATAATTTTGAACTTTCAAACATCTAAGTTGCTAAAAGGAAATTTCCTAAATTTTTTAGACATATTCCTGGAAAATAAGAATAAATAAAACCTTTATTATAAGTAGCTTGACTATGTTTGGGATCTAACTCTATTACTTTGTCATAAAATTCGATTGCTTTCTCATCATTTTTTTAACTTTGATACCATAAACCTTTATTGTATTAATAAATACCCTTATAATAGAAAACGTTAATATTATTCTGTTCTAGTTCTTCTGCTTTCTCATAAGTCAATAAAGCTTCAGGTAACTCTTATTTAGATTGAAGGCAATATCCTATAGTATTAATAATTATATTAACCTCTCTGAATTAAAGCATCAACATGAATGGGATTCAGTCTTATGACTTATTGATATACTTCGATAGCTTCAGAGTACAATTATTAGGCATTGAGTGATGCTCCTATTGATTAGATTAATTGATACCTTTTTACATGTAAGCATCCAAATGGCATGGATCAAAATTTATTATCATATCAAAGCATTAGACAGCCTCCTTATATTGTTTCAAATTGAAATGTGCCAACCCTAATTGCTAATAATTGTATTTACCTGAAAAATATATGGCCTCGATGTTTCTGGATTCTAATTTTCCCACCTCATCAAACATCTTTATTGCTTCCTCATATTTACCATCATTAAAATAAATCTTTCCTTATTAAATAATTTTATATAATACCTTTTAGCAAATATGATTTTCTATTTTAATCCTACTAAACCAAAGATTATTCAATCAATTGTAATGCTATTTACTTTTCTTACTAATCGGCCTTTAATTTATGTGATAAAGCAAAGCCTAATAATACTTTATCATTCTATTACTTTCAATATATTTTAATTCAAAGTCATCAATATTATTGTTCTGGTCTAAAATTAATTTTTGCTTATTTCTTGAATATTATTCATAGGCGCTATCAGTCTTCAGATCGAAACCTAAATTGAATATTAAATCTAATCTATTACCTTAATTCAAAGAAATCTCACAAATAGTAACATTTTCATTAATATAGTGTCTTTCTTAAAACAGATAGTCTGAAAATATTATAATAAATTTACTGTGTTTTTATTTCTTAAAGATTTCCACTAATGAATTTATTTAACTTCGTTTTCATCCCATCAGCTAGTTAGTTTTATTCACTTTTTTCTAAAATTTAAAATATTAACTACCATCTAAATTATATTCCATTACATCATTATCTTTTAAATAATTATTTTTCAGATCATCTATTTACTGCAAATACTAGTCATATTATTATAGATATTCTTTAATCCCAAGGTTGTCTTCAATCAAATTGTGAAGATAGTTATGATAGCTAAATTGGTTCCAATGATTCTCTCTAAAATCAGTAAGTTTTTTCTAAATGTCGTTTAATTTTTGATATTTGAACTACCAGTTCTTAATATACTCAACCAATTCTATATTTAAGTAATATTATTGAATTTAACACTACAGAGCTATATTGTCTATTTTATTTTCATGAATAGGTTTAAAATTTTCTATTATTTCCTTAAGTCTTTTTTCTCCCATTAAGTCAAACCTTGAAAAGAAAGCATCATTTTTTTCATGAATAGGGTGGCACAAGATACACATTCTTCTCGAAGTTAATCTGCAAGAATTCTAACACGTCATTTGTATTTGGTTTGAATCATGCTTGGTGTTGCTACACTCGAACTAACCCAAAGATTTCCAGTCACATTCTTGTGGGCTTCTAAAAGAACAGATTTTAATATTGGAGAAGGGCAATTATTATTTGCAAAATTCAGAGTGACCTTGATTTTTATTCTCTTTTATTTCTTGTTTACTATGATCTTGAGCTAACTTATCCATCAGATATTTAATATAATAAAAAGAAGGTATTAATATTCAGATATGTGAGGCAGGAATGAAAATTCTTAAGAATTCTACAAATTTCTACAAACTTTTAAATGAGAAGTTGCTCTCTGTGCTAAGTCATTGAGTTTAAATTATAATAGATGTCTCTTTATGGCTAATTAATTAGGATATATCCTTATTCTTACTCGTTCTGGCATATTATGCAATAATTTGCACGATCAAAATTTCATATAAATTATATTGAAATTCTTAGGTTGTTTTATATTTTTATTATTATATATAATCTAGTATTAAAATTCCAAATCGATTGGAACATATTTTTAATGTGGCCTAAATATTCAATAAAAAAAAAAAGAGACACCTTTCTAATTGAAAAATAATAATACTTAAATGTATAAAAATGATAACAATTGAATACATAAATAAAGTTTAATTAAAATACGCTCTATAAAGAATAATTGAATTCCATTTCTGGTCAAGTGAGAAATATGCTTTTTTAACAAGCATAAATATTTGAATAATTAATAATTTTATAATTTATAAAATGAGTTATTACAAAAACCGAGGCTGTGGAAGGAACTTGATGGAAAGATAATATATTATTAGTGTGATAGCTAGACTTAAGAACATTTAAAATTCAGAAATGTTTCTGATTAAAAAATGGAGGAATATTACAATATAGTTCCTAAAAATTTGGGAGTGTTAAAGAAATCTAAGTCTCATTTAATTTTGTTTATAGAAACAAACAGATCAACATTAATTACAAAACTAAATATTATCTCCTTTAAAATGAAGATTACTTATAGAATCTATAAGGAAAACAATTTTATTCTAGATTAATCTATGATTACAATCATAATCTGTTACTTATTCTCTAATTTAATACCCTTATACAGTATAATAGAAACAAATTGATATGAAAGTACAACAGTGGGATTGACTCTTATTTGAATGCTGGTATTATTGCAAGAATGAGTTTGATGTAATTTAGATTGTTTGGTAATGGGAGCTAATTCTTTATTAATAAAATCTACAAAAGATTTGAAAGGATTTTCAATATATCGATTGATGATATTAACAAGGAATATGGAAAAAATAGATTTAAATTGTTAAGAAATTTCATAATTCTCAAAAAACAGTTTAAATTTTAAGATTTATCTTTATTACAAAAACACTAAAAGTTTCCAGTTTATTATTTAAGCTAAGATGCTATACTCAAAAGAGGTGGTGCTAAAGGTTAATTTTATTTAGGTAAAAGGTAACAGTCTTAAGATAATTAAATGGTTTCACACTGGTCTGTATATAGTTGTTGGTTGTTAAAATTAGTATGAAGTTTATGAAATCAGAAACGGAGAATAAATACAAATTTGCTAAATCCATAAAGGAAATAATCGAAAAAAGCCTATATTACAATTGTAGCATTTAATAGTTACGAATAAGAATGATTAAGATAATCCTAGTTTTTATCTAATAGACCTTCAGAGGAAAAAATGAAAAAAATGTGATTATTTTAAAGGTCATTAAAAATATATAGTTAAACTAAGTGTTCATTTAAATTCTTTTAATAATCAAAATTCTAAAATAATTATAATCACATGACATATATACGTAATATTTTCTTATTTGATTGTTTGATCTTTTGATTATTAGATCTGTAGAATTGATAATTACAATAATTTATTCAATTATTTTTAACCGTTTATGAATACTTTATATTTAAAAACCATCTTATTTTATCTTGTTATAAAATGTAGAATTCAGTAGTTAAATTTTTTGCATTTGTTGCTTCTTTCAACAAAGTTTAAACATCTATGAGGGATACATAATTAAATCAACAATATTCCCGATAAAGGTTATAGATTTATTCAGTTTTCTATTTTATGACATGCTTAATTAATGAATTAAACAATCCGAGATGAGTAATAGACTTATATATCATTTTATATTAAATTTTATCAATTTTGATTAATGATTGAGTATTTTAATTAGTAAAATGAATTTTAGATTTTATACAAAAGACAGAAGCTGTTGGAAGGAACTTGATGAATAAATTATATATTACCAAAATGATTCAGATTTATATAAATACTCAAAGGAATTAAGATTTATGAATGTTGGATCTGAAGAGATTATGGAATATTTTACAATCGCTCCTAAAAGTTTGGGATTGCTTAATAAATATGATTCCTATCTAAACATATTTATAGAAACACAGTCATCAACACTAATTGCCAGACTATATACAAACCCCTTAAAAATGAAAATTACTTACAGAATATTTTAGGAACACCTTTATCATTTTGGCCCAATATATGATTTCAGCCACAACATACTCCAAATCCTGTAAAATAGAAGACTCATTCAATTAAGTAAAAACAAATTGATAAGAAAGTACGATGGTAGTCTTGAAAAATAAATACATTATGGCATTTTAGCACGTATGGGATTGAGATCATTTAATTTGTTTCGTCAAAATAACTAATTTTTTTTAGATCAAATTGAGTAAAAATTTGAAAGCATCTTTAATATATCTCTTAATGAGATAGACAAAAATTTGGGAACTCATATTTTCAAAAAAATAGGAAATTTCATTATTCTAAAAAAATAGAATAAATATTAGAATTTTACGTATTTATAAAGTCTTGAAGAAATTCCAGTATACTATGTAAGCATGGATGATTTTGTGAATGGAAATGGTGTTAAGGGTATGATTTAGTTAGGTCAATGTAAAACTCTGAAACTAATCAAATAGTTTAACAATGGACTGTATGCAGTCATTAGTTTCGAAAATTATTATATAGTTAATGAAATCAGAAATGGATAATTAAAACTTATATATTCCCTCTAGAGATAAGATAATCTAAAAAAGCCTATATTACAGTTATAACATTTAATAGCTACAAATAAAAATGACTGTTTTAAACCCCAAATACATCTTGTTGACCTCCAAAAGTATGTAATTAAAAAACTGTGATTATAATATATAAATACATGTTTTATTCAAATTCTTTTAATCAACCTTCTAAATATTAGAATTGAATGAGTTCTATATGTTATTTTAGTTATTCAACTACTGGCACATTGATTTTTAAATGGTTCTTTAAAATAAAAGTTATCTGAAATTGGCATCCAAACTTATCCATAGTAATTAAGATTACCCTAAAATTAGGACTAAAAGAAATAGTGTTGCAAAATCTGAAATTTTAACATAAATTATTTATTTTTGGTATATTTTAAATATTTAATTTAATTTTTAAGAGTCATAAATATTAAAATGAATTAGGAAAATTTTTCGTGTAAAACAGAATAGGAAGAGTTCTCTTAGCTATAACTTCAGATTGATCCTCTAAAATCCTCATGTCACCATAAGTTGACCTTAGAGAACATTCCTATCCTGTTTCCACAAAAGCCTTATGCGGTTTAGTAATAATACATGAAGAGTGTGATTTAAGCTTTGAATGCTTAGTCGAATGCATTGTATTATATATCTTTATTAAGGCTACAATCTCCAACTGGTACAGGAAAAACTTTAGCATTGCTATGTGCCACACTTGCATGGATTTCATAATCAAAAAGAAAGATAAGGATTATTTATTCAAGTAGAACTCACTCTTAGTTGAAGTAGGTGGCAAGCGAACTCAGTAAAACTGCTTATAAACCTAGAGTATCAATGCTTGGATCAAGAAAACAACTATGCATAAATGATGAAATTCATAAATTAGATGAAACGAAACTAAATAGAAAATGCAATAAGTTGAGTATGCAGCTAAAGTTCTTTAAGATAGGGTTTTGGACATTGAAGAATTGAAAACCTTTTGTAGAGACGATGGTGTTTGTCCATTCTATTTAGAGAAATAGCGAAATGTTGGTGCAGATATCATTTTATTACCATACAATTATTTACTAACTATGAAATTGAAAGGTTATATAAATTTAGAGAATTCAATAATCATTTTTGACGAGGCCCATAATATGGTTTAGGCAGCGGAAGATGGCTAAACATTCTCGCTATCTTAAGAATCCATACAAAAAGGACATCAAAATTAGATAAATGGACAGATGAAATGAACAATTTAGGGGTAGCTCACTAGGACTATAAGAATCCTTCATAACTAATTAAAATAGCTTACAATTTGAAAAGGTTTTATAACCATTTAGAGGAATTGTTAAATATGTACATGTTCAAATCAAACTATGAATACTGTTAAAGCTTCGATGGAATATAAATTATTAAAATACTATCATTTTATTTTTCAGAAGATTATACGGACACCAATTAGTTGGCTAGATTATTCTATGATAATTAGGCATCGATTGTAACAGACTCAGAAATAGAGCTATTCGAATCTTGTTGTTCAAATTTGCATTTGTAAATAAAATTCTTTAAATAATATCCTGGAACATAATTAAACAATATTCTGAACTTTGTTGAAAGAACAAATAATTTATTCTGTAAATTAAAATTACTCTAAAATGAAAGACAATTGATGGATTCATATAAATTATTTATAGAAAAAGCAGAAAAGCAAATAACTTTATCAATGACATGTCTAGATCCAAGCATAGGCTTTTCCCAACTGCTAACGTAGAGAGTTTACTCAATTATAATAACATCAGGTACATTAACTCCTTTTGATTCTTGGCCTTAAGAGTTAAATATCCAATTTAAAGTGCCTCCTCTAGAAAATTCTCATCTTGATGGAATCACAAACAATGTAAAAGGGTTTGTTTTAACGGAATACAATTTTTCATTCAGGCATAGAAATAATGACTAACAACTAATTAGACTGGGATAAATGATTTTTCAATTATGTGATGTAGTTCCAGCTGGAATGTTAGTGGTATTTTCATCATATTAGTTAATGAATACTGTTAAACTTGCATGGAACTAAGCAAATATTCTGCTTAGCCTCCATTAAAAAAAGCACTGTTATTGGGAACCAACAAATGGGTAGAATTTATTGGGAATATTTTCATAGTACCAATAGGATGCTAAAAATAGAGGGGCAATTTTGTTTTGTGTTTAAAGAGGAAAGGATTCTGAAGGAATCGATTTCTCTGATGAATTATGCAGGGCAGTTATTTTAGTAGGTATACCGTACCTGCCATGCCACGAAGTTAGAGTGATAAAAAAGAGAAAATTTATCGATCAATACTCAATGTCCTTAACTGGTAGTGCTTGGTATACACAATAAGCAACAAGAGCGATCAACCAAGCTATAGGAAGAGTAATTAGACATAAAATGGATTATGGGTAATAGTTTTATATCGATAATTAGGGCTATCTTTTTATGTGACTCAAGATTCCAGATTTCCAATCTATCAAAATGGGTTCAACCATCAGTGAAAAAAATAACTGAATGGAAACAAGTCCATACAATAGAAACAGAAGAATTCTTTAAATAAAAGGAATTTTAATATAGTTAAAAAATAGAAATAGCAAGACCAAAAGAAGAAAATTAAGATCAAAGAATAGTCATGAAATTTTAGAGGTTGCATTTTCTTTCAAATCATTTATAGGAAAAAAACAATATATTATTCATAAATATAATATTACGTTTTCTAATATTGTTATAATCTTAGAGGGTTTATATTTTTTTTTCTTCTTGTTAAGATTTGGTATTTCATTCAACTAGCTGTTTTGATCAAGTCAGTGAAGATATTGGAGGTTCAAAGATGTTAATGTTATAAATGAAAAATTTTGAAATGGAACAAAGATCATTCAATGTAAAATATTATATTAATAGTACTCATAGTATAATAAATTAATTGAATTTTCTCTTGGTTTGACCCAGCAATTAAAAAATAATTCGAGCAAAATAATAGTTCAATTTCTTTTATATTTGATAATTATTACGCTTCGTTCTCTAGGGTAATTATCAATGTTTAGGGACCTTATGTATTGTTCATAATTTTTAGATTAAATTATCATAAAAATTTATTCACTTGATTATATATTGTAATAATTAAATATTTATTTTGTTGTAATTAATGAAAACATTTTTGATTTAATTACCAATGTTTGTTTTAAAGTCAAAGTTATTAAAAATCTATTTCAAGCCTCAATTATTTTTCTTTCTTCTCTTACATACAGAATAATAGGAATTATAACTACATCGAAGTGCGTGGTTTCGACTCATCGATGATATCAAATAAGAGGGTTTGTTGTACATAATACTAGATTCAGTACAATTTATCCAACTAATAAATTTCCATCATTTTTAATTATATAACCAATTTCTTTTCAGAACTTTTGGGACCTTATTCATATTTCTCTACTGGATGTAAAATAGTTATTAAATAGACTTTTTTTTTAGAATAACAATTTATGGATTGGCGTTTGTTGCGATTAAGACAACATCATCAGCGTCGGATTCATAAAAAAATTTATCAAACCAATTTTAGAAAAACTAAGTGTTAATATATTCACTATCATTGATTGAAAGAGTCAAATATATAAATTTTTGTATTCATATATGGACTAGTATTAACTTGGTATATTAATTATTTTCAATAACACAGCAAGATGATTCAAAGTTATATTTGTTTAATCAATCATTTATTCTGATTGTCATATATCTTAAATTGACTTTTAAATAAATGCCAATATTAAAGATTGCTCAATTTATACACACATTATTTATGATCATTATTTCTCATAGTTATATGCAATTATTTTTTCGTTGGTTTCCATTAAACATAATAACTGTCTCAATAGATTAGAAATACAAAAGAAATTTTTTATAAACTTAATTAATTAATTTATTGATTAATAAACTAACAAATGTGTATTTTAAGAAGAAAAGATATAAGTTGTTGGAAGGAACTCGATGAAAACATTATATTTTACTACTATGATAGAATTGGAAGATAAGGACATTTAAAATTAATCAATGTTTCAGCTGGCAAAATTATGGAATATTTAAAATATAGCTCCTAAAAGTTTGGGATTGTTAAATAAAAAAAATAGCTATTTATAAGTGTTTATATAAGTAAATTCCTACATAATAATTGCCAGGATTTATAAAAACTCATTGAAATTGAAAATTATTTGCAGAATTTTTTAGGAATATATTTTTAATAATAGCCCTATATTTAATTTTAGTCGTAACTCACTTCTTATACAGTAAAATACTAGACTGATTCATTTAAGTAGAAATAAATTAATACGAAGGTACAAAGGCAATCTTTATCAATTATTAAATGACGATATTATATCAAGAATGGGGTTGAGTTCATTTAAGTTTTTTATGAATGAGAACTATTACTTCATTGATTAAATTTAGAGATGTTTTGAAAGAGTTTTCAATATATCTTTTTTGGAGATAAATAAAAAATATGGAAAACATATATTCAAAAAAATAGGAAATTTTATAATTCTCAAAAAATATGGCAGATGTTAATATTTTACATCTTAAAAATAATGTTAAGGGCTACCAGTTTATTTTTTAAGCACAGATGTTTTCTTAAATGGAAATGGTGTTAAAGGTAAGATTAATTTATGCTAAGACAAATCTTTGAACGTGATTAAATGGTTTCATACTGGTCTGTACACAGTTATTAGTTTTTAAAATTAGTATTCTGTAAATGAAATTAAAAATGGATAATTAAACCCTTTATATTCAGTCTATAGAGGTATTAATATCAAAAAGCCAATTTTATTATTATCACATTTAATAACTACAAAGAAGAACGAGAATTTCAATCCACACATACTTCAAATAGATTTCAACAAGAATCCATTGAAAAAATAATGAATATCAAACATTTTATCAAAATATCATCAAAAGCTACATATTGAAGATTGGGAAAAGGAATTCTTCTCTAAAACCACCAATTATTTATTATTCTGTGAATCATAACCACTGGTACAATATGTCCATTTGTCATATCAAACAAGGGACCTGCCTCTTTTCCTTTCTGCCCACAGACATTTTTTATCCATGATTAATTATTTATTAGAAGTCAAAAAAAATCTTCAAGATGAATTTTGGTGATTTACTATTTGTTTTTTCTTATTACTTCATAATTTACAAACAAAAATTTTCAACTGTTATAATATGATGCCAATATTAACTCATTCCCTCTCCTGATTGGATAAACTGTTATCATAGAAAACCCTAATATAAAGGGATTAATAATAGTAATAGAATTTTAAAAAATGAGATAAGATGTTGGAAGGATTATAAATAGCTCCGAAAGGTCTAGAATTATTAAATAAGAATTATTCAGATTTAAACGTGTTCCTTTAAGATTTTTTATTCTACTAAATTTCTTTGATCTTCACTAATGCTTCCACAGAATAGTTCTTGCTATCCTCTTTCCATATTATCCAACTGAATTTTGAATAATATTTAACGAGTAGACTAAATATTAATGGATATTCGTTCCAAGGGCTTGGTCTTCTTGAGATAAATAGCTTCTGGAGTAATTTAATATAAACAGATTAATAGTGAAATTAGTAATAAAATGAATTTATAAGTTATTTAAGATAGAAAAGTAGAATATCCCTGGCAAAAAGGTAAAATATTATATTGCAGAATTCTTCTTATTAAAATATTTAGACAAAAGCTCTAAAAATTAAATATTATCAATAAATTAATTAAATTTGGGGTTTAGAATTAAATGATATTAACACTGAAACAAAAGATGAATATATTGTATTTATATTTATTTTTCCATAATCAATTTTTTTTCCATGCATTCTTTTTGAGGTCTATTCTATGTATTTAATGATGAAATTAATCGCTCTTACAGGTAAATATCAAGTTTTGTTACTATAATATGGGCTTTTTTAAATTATTTCCATTATTGTAGACTTGAGAAATGAGTAACAATTAATCATTCATGATTTCGTGCACTTAATAATAATTTTAAAAAGTAATTATTGCATACAAACTATTGTGAAACTATTTGATCACTTTCAGAGTTTTCCCCTCGTCTAATTACAATTTCCCTTTAAAACCATCCCCTTTGGTTAAAACATCGATGCCAATATAATAAACTGGAATTCCAGTGCGTTTTTGCTAAAATTTATTGTCCTGATATTTATAATCCTAATATTTATACTGTTTCTTGAGAATAATAAAATTTCCTATTTTTTTGAATATGTGAGTTCCATATTTTTAATCTATTTCTTAAAGAGATATATTGAAGATGCTTTCAAATAAATTCTAAATGTGAGTTAAAAATAATAAGTTTGATTTTCTAAACAAATTAAACGATCGTAATCCCATTCTTTTTATAATACCATAACTGACCAATGAATGAAGATTGCCTTTGTACCTTCTTATTTATTTATTTCTGCTTAATTAAATCAGTCTTCTGTTTTAAAGTATATAGAGTATGTTATGACTAAAATGATATATTGGACCTTCATAAAAGAGGTATTCTTAAAATATTCTATATGAAATCTTCAGCCTTAAAGAGGCTTTATATAATTTTGCCATAATTGTTGATTTCTTTGTTTCAATAAACACATTTAGATATGAATTATGTTTATTTAACAATCCCAAACTTTTAGGAGCTATTTTTAAATATTCCATTTCCTTATTCTCTTTAACATTCATAATTCTTAGATGTTATTACTTTCTATGATAAACGCTATCACTTTAATAATATATAATATTCTCATTGAGTTCCTTCCAAAAACTTCGGTCTTTTCTTCTTATTAATGCACATGCACACATTCAATTAATTTAAATTTAATTATCAATTATTAATAAGACTTTTTTGTACACAAATATAAGCTAAAACAGAAGTGAATATTTATTAAAATTTATCTCAATCTATAATAAAAACAAACTGCAAAGTTTATTCATCTTCCTCTATTAACTCCTAATATTATCATGTTTTATGCCTTCAGAGTATAAGAATAACTGCTCTTGAATTTTATGATAAAATAGATATATACATTCTATAATATAAATATTGCTTCAAAGCTATTCTCAAAGATTGGTCCATGATTTGTTAACCTTGGCTAAAAAAGACTTGTTAAGAATGAATTTTGTGTATTTCTAAATTAAATTGTATTGTTTTTTAGAATAATTAATTAAGATCAGGAACAGATTATTTTAGCCTAAGTTTGGACTTAAATATCTGAACTCGTATTAGAAGCTTCAGATTAGAGAAAGCTCGATTTGAAACCCATATCCGAAACAATAATACTATATATTATGTTTTCAATCTATTTTTGAATACGAATAGCAATAATTTTATCACCAAAGGATTTTTAAATAAGATCACGATTTCATATTGTCAAAGATATCTATTTCAAAATATTCTTTAAGAAATATAATTTTCTTCTGATATGAGTTAAAAAAGAAAATTCACAAAAAACCTAGAATGTTTATTTTGTTGAATTAGTGCATAGGTAGACATAAAATACTATTAACAAAACCGTATTAGTAATTTTGCTAACATAAGAAATAACAATTTATTAATATTCAGAAAAAACAAAGAGTGGCGACTGACACAATTAGATTAAATATCGAGTAAGGTAGTCTCAAATATGAGATTTAGATTAATTTACATTCTATGTCCTGTGGTAATAATCGTTTAAAAATTCATAACTAGTTCTATTTTCTCAAAAATATATCTTGATCTTTAGACAAATCGTTCAATCTGAAAAATAGATAGGTCTAAACTGTCTTCATCTTATTTTTCCATAACAATAAAATTTTAAAAACCTATCTACCCTATTCTAAAAATTTATTGAATAATATTACCTCTAGGTTTATACACCCAAACTATATTTCTTTGTTTCTTAATTAAATTGTGAATTCAGTTTTATAACATCCTAATCAACTTCTAAGTTTAATTAGAAACTTTCAGTTAAGTTGTTAATTAGGTTTCTAATAAACAGTCTTGACTCATATGCCTACTGGCATATATTGCCTATTACTCTAATTAAACTCTTTCTTAATAAGATATTTTATTGCAAATTACTAGAACTTTGATTAATACCTCTAATTTGTTTAATCGTCTGCTATATTTAACGAGTTTTAATAGTCCCAAAATAAATTAATATATTCTTGTATTGCTTAATAGCTCAAAATATGTAAAACCATTAGATTTTAATCTAAGGTTGATGTCTCTAATTGCTCACTAATCTATGGTAATTAATCAAACTTAATCGCTCCTTCAGAATAATCAAAACAAATTTCATAATTACCTCATATAACTCTTCTTTTATTTGACTGCTTTACGTTTTCTAACTAGCCTAAGAATACAAACACTATTAGTCTTAAATTTATTAGGAAAACCATAATGAGACAATCCATTATAAACAAAATGTTCTTATACTGTAAGAATAATTAACTATCGATCCTAGAGAATCTTGAACTGATATTATTAAACTTAAATTCCCTGATTCTAAAATACCTGTGAATGTTTATTAAGGAGAAAAATTCTACAAAATAATTAGATTCTCCTGCTTACCTGCTAGCATATCATTATCATAAAGCAATTTGGGTTAATAATATGCGAATCTAAATTAAATAGGAGAGTCAGTGTCTTTTGAGTTTTAAACTCTTATTTTGTAATTTGTGAAAAAGGCATTCCCTAGCTAAGGTTAAACTGAAATGACTGAAACTACTGGAGGCAAATTAACTGATGTTGAATTTAAAAAATTTAAGGCATGAAATAATTTTAGTCATGGGTCTGTAGTTTTACTGATATTTTATTAATAAAATTAAAATTAATAAAATTGTCCTAAATTGCAAATTTTGCAAACTAAGCTGGAATTACTTCAACATCCACTAGTTCAAAATTGTAAACTAACGCATAACTAAATTACATATTTTTAACTACTTGATTGCTATTTATCAGCATTTAAAATTATAGTTAGCTTACATTTAATGTGGGTAAATCTATGTCCAAGAATATTATTGTAACTAAATCAGAACCGACTAGGTCTACTTTATTAACAACAGCTTTAAACATTATAACTGAAAATGGATTAAACAGCTCTTTTTTTATATATTAAATATCGGAAGTGCATTCAAGGGTATTGTTTTATTATATATATATCTTGACAAGGTTTGTTATTATGTTGTATGTCATAACATTACACCTAAAATTTGATATTTGGATCAGCGTTCCAGTTGCTATCAAAATCTGGATCTTTAGCCAAAACCTAGACAGTGAATGGTTTCATGTAACTTACTATTCTTGCACCTCCTTCTATTGGAACAAATAATGGAGATGCCTCTACATAAGATCAAATTATGTCGTTATATTGATGTTGTTAATCAAATCTTGATAAGATGCTAAAATGGAATAAGCAAAGGAGCATAATTAGCAATTTAGTCCATCGCTATACAGTCCATCCAAGCACTAACACGAATTATTGACAAGTTATCTGTTTATATAACAGCTTAAACAATGTGATGCAGGAATTTTGGCATAACAGACATTTGTCTGAGCATTATTGGATTAAGAATCCTGATCCAAGTAATACCCATTCTAACAAATACAGTTGTACGAATTAACGACCATATTACTATTACATGATGTGCACTTAGCGGAATTAAATGCAAGTTTTACAGGTTTAGTCACATAAAATACCCATCATTGCAAAGACAATTATCTACTACGAGGATTCTATTTAACTTACATCACAACTTAAGCATTATTATGTTGATTATGACATGATAAGCATCTAAATTCACAGATAGCATATATTTAAATTCCAGACTCTTTTGCACCTTATATACAAATGCATTCACCATTAATTAACTCTCGTAAACTACCTTAATCACAGGAGGTGCAAGCAGAACCATCAAAGCAGTGCTTGCAACTAAAATGGCATGGTTAACACTGAAATAATTGATTTTCGAAAATCCATCTTAACATTCACATTTATGCATTATGAGTTATCTCTTCAAGTTGATATCGCATGAGATGAATTAATTTGGTTGATTTTCGCATTCTATACAATAATCTGAGCATTCCTAACAAAATTCACTACCTGAGTCATAATATCCAGAAATGCAATTGCATGAGGTATCAATTAAACTTCGATTTTATGAAGATTTGCAATCAGTACAAGTGTTCTAGTTTTATTAGCAAGTCAAACATATTGATGAGCAATTTTAACAAATTTAATTTGAGTTGTCATCATCATATAAATCTGCGCAGATGCAAAAATTGTTCAATAACTATCTTTTAGTGGATAAATAACCAGGGCATATATCGCAGTCAGATGATAATGGTCCATGACATGACAAACAGCTAAAATGACAAATTTAACACATCGCCATAATCGAATATCCTGATAAATAATCGCATGCATTTGTAAGTTAATTATAAAATCTATTATTCCAATTTCGCATGACAAACAGAACTTTGAATCCATTTGACAAGATTAGCAATTAATGTCACATTCTTAATATTAAAATATTTTACTTTCGCATAAAGTAGATCCACCCTAGGTTGACAGTTTTATAAAACGCATATATAAAACCTAAATTCTAAGGAAATAACCTATCGAAAAAACTCCCCTCTCCATTATTACACCCTGAATAATCCTTTATGATAACATTAAAAAACCTTGGATTAGCGAAAAAAATATGAGTATTATTTTCAGATCGGCATGTCAGCTTTATTTACGAGCTAATTGATATAGTTTTAATCACTTTTATGATCCCTTTTTGTAAGATGACTTAAAAGCTTAGGCTAGCAAGAAGCTAAGATGATAATTAAAAATAAGAATATAAAAACATTAATTAAATATTTTTAGTAGAATTATTTTGTTATAATTTAATTCATTATTTTTATCTTTCATTTCCATACATTTTGTATTCATTCTTCGTTTTTATTATTTGCTTTGTCCATTAATTAGTCAATCTCTTTTTCTATAATTAGTTAATTCTCGTTATTGATTTATAAATTTTGTTAAAATTAGTTTAAAAGTTGCAATACTTTATTTTAATCCTCATACTCTTATTATTATGATAAATTAAGTTCCTTTTTCATTATTTTTTCTTATTCTTATTAGATTACACTAATCTACAGCTACTTAAAATTGATTTCTTTTTCTAATTCAATAACTTCTTGTTATTTTGATGAGAATTCCTCTTGAACTCTAAATTTTAATGCTAAATGTTTTTGTTTTTCCTGTTCTAAAACATCCTTATTAACCTTCTTTATTTGATTCTAAATTTCTACTTGCTATCCATATGATTAAGATTGAATATGGAATTAGTCCAATTAAGCATTTATAATTTATATTTCAGATACTTTTTAATTTAAAGTTTATGAGAAATGTTCGACATTTATCTATTAATCTCTTAAATATGATTTATGTTTCACTAACTTATCAAATGATACTTGATTATTTTGATTTAGACTATCGATAAATTTTCTTAGAAATTAAATGTAATTAGAAATGGCAAATTATCTCATTAACAATTAAACTTTTTTAATTTTTTATTACCTAAACTAGATTTTGTGTAAATTTTATTTTTTCTCAGCCTATTGAAGTTCAATTTCAAATAGATTGAGTTGTTCTTTAATTTAATTTCTTTAATTTAGGCTATTTTATATTTAACTAATAAAGATTTTTATTTGATCTCGTGAGTCATTAAGTTACGATAGCTATTCTTTTAGATTCTATTCTCGTTTCAATTATTACTCTAACTCCTGCTATTTCTGAGATTTTTTTTAACTGTAAACTTACATTTTTTATTAGTTAAGTTAGTCAGTGTGTAATACAACTGCATATTATAGAAGTACCTTTTATTTAGCTGTTTCTTCAATCAATTAGGATTAATCCCTGATGCCATTTTACTATTTTTTTATACTATCTTAGAGTTGATTATATTAAAAATTTGATTTTTCAATTTACTATTTCAAGGAATTCTCATCCTCATATTTATTTAGCTTTTAATTAGTATTTTGAATTTCTTATGTAATATCTCTTATAATGGAACAATAATTATTCTATTGAGCTTATTCAGATTTAACCTCTTAATCTGCAGCATCTATTGACTCTTGAAAAAGGTCAAATGATTTGACTAGTAATTATAATTATGATTTTTTAATCCTTAATTGATTGGTATGTTTGGCCAATTTAAACTCCTCCTAAAGTATATCTATTGAACAATCATTTGCCTCTTAAAAAAAATAATCAATTTTTTCATGAATTTAATCTTTTTATTACTACAACTAAACTTATTGGTTTTAAAAAAGTGTTATATTTTAATTATCATCGTTAACTTATAGGGTATGTTCAGGTTAATTGTCCAATTTTAATATTTACTATTCAAATCTTAACTAATCCTGTTCTAGCTAGCGAATAAAGGAGTTCTCCTTATTTAGTCTGCAGCCTAAATCTTGAATATTTTTAGTCAACTAGATTATTTTCATTTAATCATCATCTATTGAATCCTCTATGACATTAATTTCACTTTCTTTTTCATTAAATTCTTAATCTATAAAGAACTCTCCTTCTTTTTGCTAAAATAAACCTTTATTAATTTCTAAAATTTATTTCTCCTAAATTAAATTACTTTCCATAATTTTAAGCCTTTCAATTTCTTACCCATAGTTTTCACACTCTCTTTTCAATTATTTAATTTACAAGTTTAAATCATCAATCTTTTATTCAAAGTTAATGATTGTTGCATCCGTCTCTTATTTCTGATTTTCTAATTACTTTATCTTTTTATTATTTTCCTGCAGTTACTGATTAATTTAATTCACTTTATTAAGCTCTTCCTCAAATTCTGTTTTGATTGTTAAAATTTACTTGTAATTAACTTCTTATTATTTTTTTTGTAAATCAATATGTAATTCCTCTTCTATGGTGGTTGATTTATAATACTGATAGAACCCAACTACTTATTCATTTGACATTTTATTATTCTATTGTTTTTTTTTAGATTTATCAATTTACAATCCAAAATTTTTTGTAATAGAATTAATGCTAAGAACTTAATCAATATTCTATAAATAAATGCTAATTTTAATTGTTTTTAGATTTTTATGCAAATATAAAAATATTTGTTTGTTGAAATTATTATCTTTTATTAAAACTCTTAGATAAGGAAAAACTAAATAACACAATTTATATAATCTTAACTTATACCCAAAATACAAAGTATTTAAACAGATACCACATTATGAAATTATATTTAACTCTTAAATACACTCCCTTAACTCATTTAACATTTGATTCCTCCAATTTTTGTCTTTATTAGAATATCCTAATATATAGGTAATTAATTAATAAGAGTTTTAACTAATAAGATGTGTTTAATGTTTAGGTAAAAGAACAGAAGCTGTTGGAAGGAACTTGATGAAAATATCATATATTACCAAAGTGATACTAGTTGCAATCGATTTAAATCACATTTAACTTTCATGAATGTTTCAACTGACAAGACTATGGAATATTTTCACATATCTCAGAAAAGTTTAGGATTGTTGAGTACACATAATTCCTATCTAAACGTGTTTATAGAAACACAATCATCAACAATAATAGCAAAACTATATAAAGACTCATTGAATTTGAAGGTCACTCATAATATCTTTTAGGAGTACCTTTTCTTTTAAGGTCCTATCTATGATTTCAGTTATCACATACTGCTAGTACTATAAAATAGGAGACGTGTCTAATTAAGAAGAAACAAATTGATAAGAAAGTACAAAGGTGACCTAGATGAATCAATAAATTATGATATCATAGAACGAATGGGATTGCGATCATTTAATTTGTTTAGAAAACTGAGTTCATAATTTTTTAATAGCGTCTAGCAAAGTTTTGAAAGGACCTTCAATATATCGCTGCAAGAGATTAATTAAAATTATGGATATCATATATTTAAAAAAATAGGAAATTTCATCATACTAAAAAAAAAGTATAAATATTAGGATTTTACATATTAAAAAACAGTGGGAGAACTACCAGTTTATTTTATGAGCATAGTTGTCTTACTTAAAGGAGACGGTGCTACAGGAAGAATTTGTTTAGGTGAAGGGAGTACTCCTAAGTTAATTAAGTAATTTGATAAAAATGTGTATACAGTTGTTAAAACTTAAAAATCTTATTCAGTATATGAAATCAGAAATGAATAATTAATACTAGTACAATAGGTGCATATGTTGAATAATCTTAAGAAACCTATATTATAATTATCAAGTTTAATAGCTACAGATCGGATGAACTGTGTTTCCCTTTAGATAATTCAAATAGACCTGAAGAAAGTATTTGATGGAAAAATATTGATCATTAAGAACAATGATAATATAATAACAAAATATATCTTATTTATTCATGCTTTCTTATCATTCTTACTCAATATAAAGTAGAATCGAAAACGATAAACAACAAACTAGCAACTGTAATTTGAAAATTGCTTCTAGCGCATGAAATAAAAATCATAACATATCTGCAATAGGTTTTGAGTTCGAAATAAAATTTAGAGTTATAATATTATTATTTTATGATTTATTTATAATTTTTAAGGTTGTATCGATGTATATGGTTTACAATCAAAGTATAAATTTATGATGTTTTAAGTTTTTAAATTTAATTAGAGAAATTAATAAGATTTAAATTTTGAGTTTATCGCCCTTTTCTATTTTACCTCATTCTTTTTTTAATTATATTAGTTAATAATTTAATAATTGTGTAAATTGATTCATTTATTTAATCTATTCACTAAATATGATTTATTAAGATAATATCTATTTTATTTTGAGTTTATAATATTTTAATACTTTAACATTATTCATTTATTAAATGTTCTTCTCATATGTTTCTAAACAATCTTTAATTTGTAACTTATCTTTTAGATAACTCCCTAATCATCTTTATGATTCTTGAGATATTTTTCATAATTAGCTTTTCTTCCTTGTAATTTTTAGTTTAAAGAGTGATTCGTCCTAGCTTAATATTTTTTATACAAAATTATTATCAGGATCAATTAGAATAGCCTTGTCAAACGCCTCGATGGATTGTTTGAATTATTTTAAAAAGTAAAGAGAACAGCCTAGATAATATTTTTTAAAACCTTTACAATAAATGGCTATCATGCATTTTGGATCTAACTTCAAAGTTTCATCAAACATTTTTATGTCCATTTCGTACTATTCCAACTGTAAATAGCAATATACTCTAATATGGGATGATTCAACTTATTATGGATCAAATTTCAAGCAATATTGAAACATTTAGATGGCAAACTAACGAGTATTGATTAACTTAGTTGGTACTCTGGGTTAATGGGGGCAAAGTCGTTTCTAAGAAAATAGTTGAAAAATCTAACTTAGAATAGAAAGCCCTCTATAGAAAGCAAGGATTCTAGATTAAGTAGCATTATTTGTATTGAAATAATCTGCTGAGTTAGGAAACTAAGTTTTCGCCAACATTCCGGATAACGTTAATCAGTTGTTCAAAAAGCAGTGGTTGAAATGTGAGGATCATGATAGAAATTTAACAGATGAGCATATTGTTAAGAAGCATCTTCATTTATCAACTAAGAAATTTTATCAGATGATCCTTAAACAAGTAAAGGATTCTAAAAAGAAAGAGAAAGTAGAAAAACTGATTGATACTCTGGCATCTATTAAAATAATGCCAAAAGAAAAGAAAATAAAGAAAGACCAAGACTAAAAGATAGTGAAATAAGTAAAGTTACTTAATGTGCAAATCAAGTAATTAATGAACAACTGATAAACCAAAATACAATTATATGATTAATAAATATATGTTATTCCCTTAAAAGGGTAAATCAAATCAACTAATATTATCCTAGTTACATTAAAGTGAATGCTATTTTTATACTATAATATTCACCTTTTTAATATCGAGCATCTGCAAAATTTGAATTATTTTCAATAGCCTTATTAAACATTTCGAGCTCGTCTTGATGTTTATTTAAATTCTCGAACAATAAACCTAGATTAATAATCAAAAACCTTTTTCGTAGTAAATGTGTTCATTATGAGGATGAATGATTAAGGCTTGTTTATACTTTTCAATCGCTTATTGATATTTTTTCTGATATTTGTAGGTTTAAGCTAAATTACTATATGAAAATAACCTTTATATTTATAAGCATCGAGGTTATTATAATTTAATTTTATGACACCATCAAAGAATAAAATGGCCTATTAACATTTTCGCTGACTAAACAAAATACTACCTAGATTTACGAGTTATATAAACCTTTTTACAAATTTGCGCCTTCATGTTGGATTCAAAGTTAAAACACATATCTGTTTGCTTATGACATAGTCAAACATCTCGATGGCCTTTTAACGCACCTACAGTAAGTGATAACAAATCCCTATTATATTTATTTTATAAATATATTCTACCTTTATTGAAATAAGATTTTAAGAATTGAGGTTACCACTTGATAGCCCAATCATTCATTTTTATTGCCTAATCATATAATAGCATTTCCTGAAGACATTCTGCATTGCAAAAATAATTTTTATAAGATTTAGCTTCTAATTTAATTGCCTCCTCTAACTTAATTGCCTCCTCAAACATCTATTGTGCCTCTTTAAAATGTTTCATTTGAAATAATGAATTTCCTAATAATTATAAGATGTTATAGGACCTTTGTTTTCATAAGCGCTTAAAAATTAAGCGTCTACTTATAAGACCTTGTCAAATTATTCAATTGCTTGCTTATACTCCTTTAATTTTAGATATGATACACCTATTAGATAAATGTTGAAAAAGACCTTTATTATTGTGTGCATTAGTGGGCCTTTGCTCTAATTTAATGACCATATCAAACAATTCTATTGCCTCTAAATATTTTGTTAAGCTCAATAATGAACAGCCTTTATTATAATAAGCATTCGCATAATTATTATCTAGTGATATGGCTTCATCGAACATCTCAATCGCTTTTTCATATTGGTACATTAAATTAAACATGGCTCCTTAAATAGTGGTATTGATAACCCTTGTTGTTAAAGACATGTTTTTTTTAAGGGTTTTAATCGATAGCTTAATCATAGGCTTCGATAGCTTGTTCATATGCCTTGATTGCTAGCTCATATTGTTCATACTACTAAACCAAAGATTATTCAATCAATTGTAAAGCTAACTACTTTTCTTATTAGTTTGAATTACCAGTTCTAAATCTACTCAACTAATTCTATATTTAAGTAATATTATTGAATATAACACTACAGAGCATTCAGATTTATATAAATACTAAATAGGATTAAGCTTTATGAATGTTGCATCTAGGGGGATTATGTATATTTTACAATCGCCCCAAAAAGTTTGGGGTTGCTTAATAAATAAAATTCCTATCTAAACATATTCCTATTGCAACACAATAATTGCCAATCTATATGAAACCCCTTAAATGAAAATTACTAACAGAATATTTTAGGAGTACCTTTATATCCTTGAACTAATATATGATTTCGTCAGAACATACTCCAGGTCCTTTTAGAAGATTGATTCAATTAAGCAGAAGCAAATTGATTAGAAGTATAAAGGCAAACTTGAGAAATAAATACATTATTGCATTTTAGCACGTACGGGATTGAGATCATTAATTTATATCGTCAAGATAGAGGGAACACATGACAACGAAAAATAGGAAATTTTATTATTCTAAAAAAAATAGATTATATATTAATTTTTTACGTATTTATAAAGTCTTGAAGAAGTTCGAGTTTATTATATAAGCATGGATGTTCTTACCTTAGGAAATGGAGTTAAAGGTAAGATTTATTTAGGCCAGGTAAAACCTTGAAGTTAATCAAATAGATTAATAATGGACTGTATGCAGTCATTAGTTTTGAAAATCATTATTTAGAAAATGAAATCAGAAATGGGCAATTAACACTCATATATTCTCTCAAGAGAGGATATCTGAAAAAGCCTATAGTATATTACAGTTATAGCATTTAATCACCACAAATTAGAGCGACTATCTAATCCCCAAATAATCTGGTTAACCCTTTAAAGCATTAAATTCCAAACCATGATATAGATAAATGCATGTTTTATTCTAATTGAATAATATGAATTATATATATAACAAATGAATAGAATAAAATTCCTATATAAAAATCGAAAGGTTTCTATTGTATATAAATCAAATGGTAGTTAATATTTAAATTCCTATATACAGAACTATTAATATTGTTCACATGAACTAACAGACAGAATAGGAAGAGTTTCCTTAGCTATAACTTCAGATTGATCCGATAAAATTAAAAAGCCACCACTAGTTGAACATTGAGAACATCCCTATCTTGTTTCCATAAAGGCCTTATGAGGTTTAAGAAAAATACATGAGGAGTGTGATTTAGGCTTTGAATTCTTAGTCGAATGCATTGTATTATATACCTTTATTAAGGCTCTAATCTCCAACTGGCACAGGAAAAACTTTAGCATTGCTATGCGCAACGCTAGCATGGATTTCATAATCCAGAAAAAAAATAAGGATTATTTATTCAAGCAGAACTCACTCCTAATTGAAGTAGGTGGCCAACGAGCTCAGTAGAACAGCCTATAAACCTAGAGTATCAATGCTTGGATCTAGAAAGCACTTATGCATTAATGATAACATAAACAAATTGGATGAAACAAAATTAAATAAATCATGCAATAAGCTGCGCAGACATGATGGGTGCTAATATTATAATAAAGAAGGGATTGAGTAGGCAGCTCTGAAATTGTAAGATAGTGTTTTAGAAATAGAGGAATTGAAAACCTCTTGTAAAGAGAATGTTGTATGTCCATTCTATTTAGAGAGATAGCGAAATGAGGATGCAGACATCACATTATTACCATACAATTATTTATTAACCATGAAATTGAAAGGCTATATTAATTTAGAGAATTCAATAATCATATTTGACGAGGCACATAATGTGGTTTAGGCAGCGGAAGATGGCTAATCATTCTCGCTCTCTTAAGAATCCTTAAAAAAAGGACATCAAAAATTAAACAAATGGAAAGATGAAATGAATAATTTAGGAGTAGCTCACTAGGACTATAGGAATCCTGAATAACTAATTAACATATCTGACAATTTGAAAAGGTTTTATAACCACTTAAATTAACTATTAGACTTCAATTTTTAAAAACCAGACTGTTAAAGCTTCAATGGAATATAAATTATTAAAATAATGTCATATTATTTTTCAGAGGGTAATAGAGATACCAATTATATGATCGAATTATTCTTAAATGATTAGCAATATAATATAACTTAGTAATAAATAGAGCAATTTTAAGTTTGCTGTACAAATTTGCATTAGTAAATCAACCGCTTTAAAATACACCCAGGTACATAATTAAAAAATATACTGAAATTTTTCGGTAGTGTAAATAATTTATTTAATGTTTTACTACTGGATGAAAAATAGCCAATTGATTCATTTAAATTATTCATAGAAAAAGACTCCAATAATCAAGAAATAGTTTTGTCTATGAAATGTTTTGATCCAAGCATAGGTTTTTCACATATAGTAAGTTAACAAGTTTATTCGATTATAATAACATCAGGTACATTAAAGCCGTTCGATTTTTGGGCCTAAGAACTAAATATGCAATTTAGAGTACGTTTAGATAATCCTCATCTTGATGGAATCACAAACAACGTAAAGGGTTTTATTTTAAAATAATATAATTTTTCTTACAATGATAGGGAAAATTACGAACAATCAAAGAAACTTGGTGAAATGATTTTGCAATCATGTGATATAATTCCATCGGGAATTTTAGTGGTATTTTCGTCATACAATTTAATGGGGTCTATTAGATAAAAATGGAACGAAGCAACCATTTTATATAGCCTTTAATAAAAAAAGTAATGTTTTTGGGAACCAGAAAATACATAGGATTTATAAGAAATATTTTAATAATATTAATAGAATGCTAAAACTAACGGGGCAATTTTGTTTTGTGTATAAAGAGGAAAGGTCTCAGAAGGAATTGATTTCTCTGATGAATTATGTAGGGCCGTTTTTTTAGTGGGTGTACCCTATCTACCAATTCGTGATATTAAAGTGATCGAAAAGATGAATTTTCTACCCTATCCTCGTAGAAAAGAATGGTATTTTGAATAAGCAAACAGGACTACAAACTAATCCTTAGGAAGAGTAATACGACACAAAATGGATTATGGGTAATAGTATCATTAACATAACTAGGGCTATCTATTTATGTGACTCTAGATTCTAAAACAAAACACTACCAGAATGGGTTTAACCTTCTATACAAACTATAGATTATTGGAAACTAGAATCAGAACATTATAATTAAACAAAAGAATTCTTTTAGCAAAAAGAATCTTAATATAGGTAAGTTGAAGAAATCATAGAGAAGAGAATTCAAATACAAGAACAGTTATGAGTTATTATAAAATAAATTATCATAATATATTCTTTCTCTATTAAGTTACTGAAATGCAATGCTAATGAATAGAATTATTGAACTATTTATGTGTTTTGGGAGGGTAAAGTTCTGAATAAAAAGGCTAGAGGATTAAAATCTGTAATAATACATCATAAAACATTTAATATATTTTTTCTATAAAACTAATAATTATTGCTATAAAATTTATGTAAGACTTCTTCTCAGGGCAAATGCAATAATTAGGATAACTCCCACTCCAATAAGTGACACAAGAACCCATATCCATATACTTAAAATTATTAAACAAAATACCTCGTTTTGCTAGCTTCTTCTACAGCTTCTCTCAACAATTCAATTTCTGCAAAATTTCCTTGCATTTTATTCTAGCCATAAACTTACATTTTTTCAGGGATTTACTTTTAAGGTATGATAATTAGATAATCATCATCCAAGTGATATTGGTAGATTCCATCTGATGACCACTTTATAATAGTAAAATCCTCTAAACTTATTTATGGCATCTAATGATTCCAACCTTCTTAATTGTAATACACCTTATTCCTAGATTCCTATTCCATTAGAACAAACTAACCCACAACAATTATACTTTCAATAGTTTGATTATCTGTTTATATAAATACATTATTTAATGTATAATTATTCATGGTATAATTATAAACATGTCCTAAATTACTTTTTATTATGAAGAAATCTGTAGTATTGTCAAATATCTATAACTATTATATTTTTAGTTCAAAGTTTAAAAAATTATTATTTTATAATTATTATTGTATGTCTATTTTCTCGAGTTCCCCAAAACTTAATATTTGATTCTCTAAAGAGCATTCAAAGTAATATAAATTATTATCGAAATTAGAGTAATAAATTTATTATTTACTTACAGAATAGGCAAAATTATTTATATTAGCCACTTTTATCTCTTTATCTTTCCTGATATTTGATAGAAACATAAATAATTATTATATTCTATTCTAACTAGCCAATCCTTGAAAAATAGAGGTTTGGGAGATTTGGTGTCAATCACGTATGAAATGAACAAATAGATTTTGTCATTTGTAATTTAAATTAAATAATGGAGAGATTGATACTAATTGATTTGTGTTAAAATAGCATATTTCTAATTTTAATTTAGTATGATATTTTAAGGTGCTAATAATATTAGATCTATCTAATGAAGTAATTTAAAGTTTTCATCAAAATAATATAGACCATCAGATACAACAAAACATAAAGTTGTTTTATGAATGTTTATACTAGCAATCACTTATATGATCTAATAAATTATATAACAATTTTTTATTTTTCATCCTTGTTTACAAATAATCATAGTCCTATAATATGGATTATACTTCTCCTTGAAAAATGTCACTTTTCAGATTCATGCTAAATTAGTTATTTTTGAAAACAATTGTTTTATTCCTTACTTGTAAATCATAAAAGTCATATTCACAAAGTAGATTTTATTAAGTAGTAAATGAACTCAATGGATTATTAAATTCATAATTAATGTTAAAAGTTTCTAAAACTCGTTGAGTTTGCTTGATTATTAAACCTCAAACATATGGCTCAATGTATAGGCTATGGATGTAAATATTTGATTAATTGATAAAAGTTTTTAAAATTAAAAAGATATTTATAAATCCTATATGTTATCCTCTACATTTTGAATTATTTTCAATTAGTCCCTTCTTAGTTTCAGGAAATCATAAATTAGTAAATATCTTTAATCACTTAACTTTGCTTGTACACCAACTAAATTTAATCTTCTGTTTTTTAATAAAGTATAATTATAAACAGTATAGCCAAATAAATCTACATTGTATAAAAATACTAATTAGTTGCTCTCTTACTTGTAAACTTAGAATTAAGTTTGGGAATTGTTAGATTCTGAAAGGATTACCAATTAATCATAAGCAAATACATATAAATCGACGTTTGTTGTATCAAATTAGATGATTTGTTATATTACTAGGTTATTAATTAAAATATTTCCAACTAACAAATTACCATTAATGTTTAGGATATATATCTATTCATCAATTTACGGATGATTCCATACTTTGATAGGATAGAAATTTTCTCCCATTTGCTTTGAATCAAAATAATTTATCTAACTACTGAAATCATAAACGCCAATACTTTGTTCATATATTAAATACAAGTATTTTGAGAAGTATACATTTTTAATAGTTTAATTCAATTCAAACTCGAAAGCTAGTTAATCATTAAAATAATATTACATGCTATCATTTTCTCTTATATAATAACATAAATATATATATTAACATATACCCTCGTTTTGAGAGTAGTCTTAATCTAGATAAATTTAAATTTAACTATTAAATTATTGTTCAAAAAGTACAGAGCAAATCTTATCAACACAATTATAGACATAATATGTAAAATTAGAATATTAAGTTAAAATAAGAAGGCTCCTTTATGTGTACATCTATGAAAATAATGATGTTTCTGATTAAATCAGCTCAAATTCCAGATTTTCTCTTGGAAACTTTTTGAACTATAATTAATTATCAGTTTCAATGTTAATTGATGGATTAAATCCAGATACAATTAATGGTATTTAATAAAGTGAATTATACTTAGGATTAAACTACAAATCATAGAGTGTGCCTATTTGGTATAAATTTTAATTATTTCTTGGAAATATCCTATAAGTAAAAGTTAATAGTTTCCCCAAAGATTCCTAAATTTAAATACTATCTTCAAATATTTCATTTTGCGAATACTAGATTGATAAATTTTATGCATGATAAGCTAAAACTAATTCTTAATCATATTAACGTACTTTTATTACAAATCCTTTAGATTGGTTAGAAAATTAATATTAAGGATAATAACCCTCTATGCCAAATAAATTATCGAGGATTTCTTCAAAGGCTTCATTTTCTTGGAGATATCTCACTTATTGCAATTGAGCAGTAACTTCTTTAAAATATATAGTTGATTTCTAATAATATAACAAATTAGATGCCTTAATTATTTAGTCTTTGAAATCATTTTCAGATTTTAAATTTATTAAAAAATAATCTTCCAAATTATATTAGTAAATGCCATTTGATTCATACATTATGACGATGATAGTATTATCCATTTAATAATGAGATATATATTATCCAATATAATCCTCCCTACTTAAAGATGGCAATTAGCCTATCCATGCATCAGTGTTTTTATATAAATGATTTTATGTATCTAAGTTTTCTTATTAAAGTAAAGTAAATTACTCAATTTTTATGACTTAATTTAAATTTTGTTTCTATGTTTCAACATATATATTATTCAGTTTAAACGTATTTATACTAAAATTATAAATATGTCCTAGGTCACTTTTTATTAAAATAGATTATTAATCATCTGATATTTGAATGTATTTTAAGGATAGATCGATTACAGTTAGATTATTGTTTATAAGTTACAACTTAATATCAATTGATCCCTAATTGCTAAAATTTAATATAGCATCATCTAAATTACATGAAAAATAATATAAATTAGAATCTAAGTTTGTAATATAATAAATTTATTATTAATCTTCATGATAAATGAAACTATATAAGTTATCGATAGATAGAGTAGTTTAAATCTATAAACTCCATTCTCTATTTTCTTCATCAATTAGCATGGTGTAAAATGCCAATTTGTCCACTTCCTCTCTTACCAACCATCTTTAATAGATTATGAAATCTCCATATAAAGATTATGCCATTTCAATAGATTAATAAGACTTAAATAATTGAATATCTTTATACTCATAGATCTGTATCAATTAAAATGGGGTATAATAGAATTTTTAGGTGATAATTAAAAACTAATTATCTCTATCACTTTTTATAATCAAGCTAGTGTTATATTTAATATTCTTATCGACAATTGAGTATAGTACAAGCAAATTTTGATCAATTAAATAGAGTTAAAAAGTATTAGAATCATTTTTTAAGGAGCAGAATGTTGAGTTATACTTAGCCAGATAAAAGCAATAGTCGAATTTTAGATCATTAGTTTTAGCTTAAAGTACTCGATTTTTGTTCTTCATCCTTGCTTAAATGATAGAATTATTAAAAGTCAAGTATTTTACCTCACCGAAGAACATGTCACTTGAAAAATAAGTAAATAACTAACTTTAATTTTGAAATTTAGGAATTCCAACGTTTTTATTCCTTAAGTAATAAAAGTCATATTCATACATCAGCACGTTGTTTATACTAATTTAATTATAACTATTCGTATAAAAGTATGTAAGATTGACAAAACTCTAAAAGGGAGTTGATTTCTAAGGAAAATATTTACCTGAAATATAAATTGAGCATTAGTTCTCTACATTTAATTTATATAATGAAATAATTTCATTATTTGTTGTAATCAATAATCTTATTAAAGCAATGCTAGAAAAAATCTATTCTACTCTCATATAATAATTCAAATTTACTACAAATCTCAATTAATCTCTTCTTACTTTATTAAAATCATATGTTAATAAGACTCTTATACCATTCTTATTCTATCCATTAAGAAGGGACATATTATTAGTAAAATCTTTCAAAATTTTATAATCAAGAACCTTATAATCATAGAAATTCACGGTATATGATAACTAATATAAATTATTGAATCTTCTATAAACACTACCCACAACTTGGTTATTTAGGAGCTTTTTCAATATCACAAATTAGTTCTAGGAAAATATTTGTAAATCAACATCTATTGAATCAAGTTGCAAGATCTATTTTAATTCAATTTATTATTTTTCTATGTTATCTATTGTTCCGTTATATAATGTTCCATCACTATTCAGAATAAATTAGTCCTAATTTTAGATTGGATTATTCCAAATATATAGAGGGTTAAAATTGGTACCCATTTATGTTTCATTAAAGGTGTTTACTAATTTATTTTATTCTAAAATATAGACATCTATTCTATGTTCATAAACTACATATAAGTATTTGGTAACAAATATATTTATAATTTTTTGTGTTATTTTAATGACAGTAATCACTTGATCATCCTGATATGATCTTAACTCATCATCAACCAATAAGTAATAGAACAAATATGGTTGTGTTGGGTATTCTTATAAATATAATTTAACTTCACTCTAAAACTCTATTATTATAAAAATTTAACATTCAGGACAATTTTAAAATATACAGAATGTGTAATTATAATATTAGGTCATTAAATAATCTCTATGAATTTGAGAAAAGATTTTTTTATCTTAATTCGCAACTTTAGTCTCTAAAGCAAACCTATAGTCTACCTCTAAATTTAATAAACCTGGAGATTAAATTCTTAATTCAGGGTTGACTCCAGATACAATAATTGGGATCTTATATACCCTCTCATTTCGATTATCAAATTTTTCATTATAATATAAAGTAGGTAAAGTATCTATTTGATATAAATTATTATCCCCCTATAATAAAATTCTATATGAAAGTTTTAAGATTTTGAATCCATCAGATATAAAAACACTATCTAATTCTTTTGTCTCATTTTATGCCTAATATATTAGATAAGAATCCAATTCTCCTTTTTATATAATGAATCCTTTTGATTCATTAACAAATTAGTAGTTTTATTATGGTCCATCTTTACTATTCTTAAATAGATTTAGTAATGATTCCTCATAATATTCTTACTCTATGAAGTACCGAATCGTCGATTCAATATATATAATCTAATTATTCTATTCAATCGATTAACTCTATGAAATCTATTAAATAGAGCCCATGACTATTGCCAGTCTGTACACTAGTGTGTATATTAACATTAGTTATTTATAAAATACTAGCCTTGATCCAAAGGATTTAAATATAAAATTTTGGAGAATACATGTAGAAACATTAATAAATTCTTTAATTGAAACTTTATTAAATATAACATAATTATTTATAAATTCTTCATTACATGAATTCTTATATATTTATAATATAAAAAATTTATTCTATTTATAGCTTCATCCACATCCTCCACATCCTCCTCCACATCCTCCCCCACAACCGCCTCCACAACCTATATGGCCTGCATGACTCCCTCCATGATGACCATCTTGATTTCCATTATGATTTCCATGATGATGATGATGATGATGATGATGTCCCTTATTGTTAAAATCATCAGAGTCACCGCTAACTGATCTACTCCTCGATTTTTCTTCATTTTTGCATAGCTATTTACAGCACCCCATTATGTTTATTTATTTTTAAATTATAAATAAAGGCATAGAATATATACATCTAAAATTTACACGAAAAATAGTAGATATATTTTTAATTGTTGCTAAATTACATAAACTTAGTCCACAATATTGTATAATGCATCAATTAGAATTCATAATTTAGTAAGACTATCATCTAATTACATGAAGTCTTATCAACCAGTTGAAATAATCTATAATCTTACGATTGATTAATTTAAACTGACATAATAGACCCATATTTAGCCTATGACAATTACAATATCACTAATGATGTTTTTTAATTAATATCATATTGAACAAAATTCGCCTTACTATCTAAGAAATAAATATATCTACCACTTAAGCATATCTTGAAATCTATAAACTAAAAATTAATTTGATCTATTTGGTCTCCTGTCTTTAGTCGCACAACAATTAGTGAAGATTTACTTTTCCTACAATAGTACACCAACATGCCATCAGGGGAGTATTAAAGTTATATTATCTTATCTTAACCATCTAATTAATTCTAATTTTAGCTTTAATTTTCAACAAATGTTTTAAAATCCCAAAGTTTAATAGTACAATCATAGCTTGTAGTTATTATTTCTGTTTATTCTTAGTTAAACTAGATTGAATTTATTTGCTATGAATGACCAATTTGAGGTGAGGAGAGAATGTTAAATGTCTCTGTATCATAAATGATCAAGCCACTCTTATCACTACATGCCATATATTTTCTATCTGAAGTTAAAGTTAAATTATTGATGTCATTCTTTAATTCAAATAATCGAGATTACTTATTTTAGAGGTTAACCACCCATAATTTTCTGTCAAATTTGGCACTTAAAATTATAAGTTAACAATCTTATGAAAAAGCTACTGATAAATTTGAAAAAGATTCAAATTCAGGGAATTCAAATTATTAAATAACATTTGACTTAAAATCCCATTATTTAATACTCCAACTGTAAGAAGATACTGTGTATATTTATTCCTAATTCATCATAATTTAAATTTAATAGCACTCATCTTCTAGTCTCCATTAGTTTATTAACTACGAATCAATAATAGTATGTATTTGTAAGTTACCATCATAATCAACATGTCCATGATATACACCATTGTGAGTAAATAATTACAAATTTTCGGTTTATATTATTTATTCCTTTAATAAGTTAAAACCTTTATCCCATAGTTTTAATATTTAATCTTCCTAATCAAATCCTAGTGATAGTATTTAATCATTCTGTATCTGTTTCACATACAGGACATTGCCATTATAACAATTGAAACTTTTAGTTAGTAAGCAAGATGATTTGTCCCAAATATATATCATACCTTTAATGTCACAACCTATTATTTATTTACCGTCATTTGAATAACATATATAGTTCAGAACATATTTGGTATCTATAATGGGTAGATCGTTTGTATATACATCTTCCCAGTCAGTTCTAGACAGATCAACCTTACTTAAATGAATTCCATTCAAATTAATTCGTAAAAATTTAGAATCACTAAAATTACATTTTTTGAAATAAGCCCCTTTCAGAGAGATGTCTGCAATATTAATTCTGCTAAAATCTTTATTTTTAATCACTGTTGATACGTTTATCATTATGTATAAAGAATTTGAACTCAGCCTTATCAACTAGTCAAAAACACTTGACATTAGGGATAGTTTATAACAAATTTCTTAAGATCTTATGTTACTCTTTATGGCTATTTATATAAATTTAAACGCTCCTAACATTGTAGCTTCCCCTAAATTAACTTAATTTAATGAAGACTTTTCAAGTTTTTCTCTTAATTGAGTGATACTCTATTCTTATTATTCACAATCCTAATCCCGTAGCTAAATTATTTTATCTATGTTATTGTCCAGATTACTGATGAACTCAACTATGTCTTTAGCAAATAAATATTCTTAGATAGTTTTATGATTAAATGAATGAAAGTTTTCTTTTTGCTTGAGCGGCAAGCACTTCCTGATTACTTTTCTGTAATTCGCATATTGGTCTTAATCATCAAAAAATGTTTCAAATGGATTAGCTTCTTGTTCTATTTTAAAGAGAACTCCTTTAGGTTTGATCTCTACAGTGGTTATAATTGATAAAGTCATTGCCACTGCTAATTTATCTGCATATTATTCTACATCTATTAAAAATTAATTCTAGTTTTTTATATCGTTGTTATAAATAAATTTCATCCTCTGTTTTTCTATATAGTTATTTAGAAAAAACTAATAGAATTCATATATTGTAGACTTTTTAGATAAAAGTGCTTTGTATATTATCATATAATTATCAATATCTCTCTCATTTTATTTAATGATTATGTGAAACAGATCGCTTAATCTATTTAAATTTTAAAACTATCTGATTACTTCCTATTGCTGTAGTATTATGTTGAAGTTTTGAAAAAAGTTCTAATCTATCAAACAATTCCAAATTTAAGTGCTTTCATTACTTATCTTATGATTAGTTTTATCCTCCAGGATTTATTATAATTCAACATAATTTTCCATAGTGTATTTATCAGTTATAAATTTATTATTAGATTGATATCTATTCAGTATGCTTTGAATTTGATTCGTCTTCTCTTTTATATATGAAACTTTAAATGAATCCTTAATGTAATTTTATGTTGAAATAATCTCGCTCATCTAGGGCAGAACTTAAACCACGATGTTTAGCATAAATGGAGTGTCTAAAATATCCTCTATTTCCATTTAAATTATACTCTGTTGATACTAGTCAGAAGACCAAATGAGTTGGAGCTATTTACAAAAGGAAACCTCTTAGTCAGAGTTTATACTTATAACATTTTGATGAGCTTTTATTAACTTTATCAACTATTTAATCTATCTTAGATTCAGCAGAAATTCTTTCTGCTAACTATTTGTCTATAATTGATCATAAATTTGCAAAGTATCATAAATTAAAATATCTTGCTACTAGTTTTTGCTAATGATTTCTAACAGTTCCTTTATTAATAACTTAAGTTATAATTAACTGAATTAATATAAAAACTCTTCCCTCTAACTTAGATTGAATGGCTATAACTTAATTTCTGTATAACTTTTAAATCCTATTGCATCAGATTCCCAGAACCATTATCTGTAGTTATTACTTGTAAATATCTCAGATCTCGAAGTCGTTATTACTTTTGGATTTTTGATTTCATTTTTCTGTTTCCATTAATATAACTTATTAGACTAAATTATGTTAATTCCTTGATATTATGTGGGTAATTCATCATAACTATCCATTATGAATATTAATTCAATCTAGTATTCTAAATTTAATCCATAAACTGATTGATTTGCTTCTAATCAAATTTATAGATTGACGATTACAACGTTTCTTCGATTGCACTGAATTAAGGTTCCTTCAGTGTAGGAAGTTATATGAAAATGGGAATTTTAATGTAAACGTTTTAGCTCCAAACTTATCCATTAATCTACTTTTTATACTACATCCATAAGTATTCCTCAACTTTTCTTGCTGCTATGCTTTTGCCGCTCCCAGCAGGACCATGAATAAGGAGATTTGTTTTGTTGTTGTCTTTTAAGAATTCATCAATTTTTCCATCTGAATATTAATCAAAATTGAATAAATGAGCACTTTCATCATCTTTCATGGTTTCAAAATTGTGTTACTTCACTTAAATCTGAACATAAACACTTTAAGAGTCTTAAAAATATTTGTTTTGAAGCACTGCTTCCATTCTTATTTCTAAAAGTTATTGAGGAGTCTTCCCCCTCAAGAATTTTATGTCCTAACCAATTTAATTGATTGAGTCCATGATATTATCCAATTTTTATTAAATAGACACTAAATCCTTCTTAATATCTTTCATAAAGTATATGGTTATTCCTAGAATATCTCCTAATTCTTTAACATTTTTCATCTACTATTCTAGTTGAGATTCTAAATCTTTGTGCTTTTACACCAAATTTTCTCGCTAAATTAATCTTTCCTCTCCCTATAATTGCAATTATATTGCTTATAATTAATTTAATGTTCTTTAAAGAGAAATCTTGATATTATCTTGGTTGTTTTGCCACTCATTATTAACTATTTACTCTATTGATTCTAAATATACTTTATTTTTTAAAGTATTTTTAATTCTTAAATCAGTTTCCTTAAATTTTCCTATTAATATTATACTTCCTAGCTATTGTTTTATATCCTTGTTACTTATTATTTAGTAAGAGTGCAAGCAGCAAAAGTAGAAATATTCTTTATATCTCCAGAGTCACCATTAAATGAATCTTCAATTTTTTGTTTCAAACTTTTGAGTGTTCCACTAGTTAAATTAATCCACTTTTTTATTATTTTTCCTGGTCCATCATCATGAATTAATGCTGTGTTCCAAATATTGTGGTAATTAATTGATTAAAACGATACTATCTTAAATCAAGTCTTTGATTTTCTAGTTTCTCAAACCTGTAATATCTTAATAAGATGATATAACATTCCTAAACTCCTTCTCACAGTATTTTTCATCAGTAAGGTTCTGTTTACTGAATATCATATTGGATATATTAAAAATATGTTAATTTTGTCTCTTCAGTTAAACCTTCCACTCATCATTCATCTGCAGATCTGAATTTATTTATTGAAGGATCTAATCAAAAATATTTACTATTTAGATTAAAGTATTATCAATGATCTTTAATTAACTATCAACTTTAAATCCTTCCTTCAATTCAGCAATCATTATTTCGTTACTATTATTTATATTGTTTAGAAATTAGTCTTTATTCTACTCAAATAAATCATAAAATTGATCTTAGTTTAAAATTTAAGTGAATAGGATTTCTTCTGAAATCTAATCAGCCAATTTTTTGTTATATTTTAGTTCTATTTGAATCTTTTATAATAAAGTTTTTCTTTAATCTAAGATATTTATTAACCTCTACCTTGAGTGGCCTTGTTTGATAATAGAAATCAAATTTTTAACATTTTCAATCAACATTTCTTCATATTGTTAGTCTTAGCTACAAACATCCCCTATAAGTGTTAGATATTTAGATTTAAAGAATGTTACTTAAGTATTAAAATTTGTTAGCTGCTCTTACTTTTTTTCATAAAGGAACTTAAGCGTCTTAAGCGTCAATAATCGTATTTGAATTTGCTTCAATTTTTAAAGTTTGTCATATTTGTTTGAATTTAATGTTTTACATGATGATTGGAGAAGATAAAAATGTGTATTCTGAATCTATTAAACTATTAACGATTTATAAAATGCAATCAATCGGTAAGAATTTAAAAGATTTAACTTATTATTCGCTAAATTTCAGTTCTTTCAACTAGTTGCTTATATCATTATTCATCATAATCATGTGAGATATTAGAGAGAAGTAAACTTAATGTTATTTAATATTAACACTATTCTATTTATCCTCTATTGTTTGATTTGTGTTGATAATTGTTTATTCCATATAGTAAAGAGTGTTTTAATGGTCTTATAATTCCTATCTTATTTGAGCAAGAACAACCTCTACGTATTCGATTAATACTTGTTGATATTATTTAATCTTTAATAATGGGTTTATTTTTTATTATTAAAATATAAAGAATTTTTCATCTAGTAATGTCATAATATGAATTATATCCTTATCTTACTTTACTAAATTTAAAATTTTATTTAATTAATTTAATTCTATAATGGAGTTCTTAATTGCAATATTGGGGAATAGTTTAATAAACTCTTGATAGTCTTATACCGCATTATTGTCCTTTGCGCTTATCATTTGAATAATTTTAAAATAGTTATTTATTAGATAATAATAATATTGTTAGTTTAATTGTTAAATATCATGCTCATGGTCAATCTACTCTAATTCTATAAAACTTTCTAATTACTTATTCTCTATTCTATTCAGCCATTATATATCAAAATCTATAGTTATCAGTCTAGTTTCTAAGACAGTACCAATTACAACTCTATTTTGCTTTATTATTAAATAAAATATGGTATCCTATTCCAATATAAAATTCCATGTCTCTATATATTCTTGCAAATTTTACTATAAGCTTTAACACATACTTGAAATTTAAGCAATCTACAAACCATCAATATATTCAAGAATTTTAATTAGTGCCTATAGATTATTTTCTTAGGATATGTTTTATTCATCATTAACAAAAATATCAAATTTAGGAATGTCTTAATATCCATTGAGACATATATTTTTAAGCTGATCAAGAATCACTAACCAAGGATTAAATATTCTTCCAGCTTGATCTCTATTATCAGTATTAGTTATCATTCCAATATTTTCATCAATCAATATAATTATCTTCGATTCAATTATCTGATCCCAATCACAGATTAACCTATAATTTCTCATCATTTGTTCGTATTTAGTCTTCGTTATTATTGGAGTATATTAAAGTAGATCTGAAATTAATTTAATCCAACTGCATTTTATGATTCATTAATTAGATTTTTTAATTAATTTGTTATAATTGTCCATTAGAGACTATCTGATGCTGTTGATACTTACACCATCCTACATTTTCTATATAATACTCCATTTCAGTTATTCTAGATAGAATATAACTTAAAATATTTTTATTTAATTTGACTGTTGAATTTTTTAATAAACAAATATCGCTCCATCTAAAAGAGAATTCATCAGTTCCTTGCTTGGGCTCATCTCTAAAACGGATTACAAGATTCCTCTAAAAGTATCAACAATGATTTCTTAGCCCCTAGTTGAATCATTTGGAAATGAATTTACACACATCTTGATCACCTCAAATTCATAAATTATGCTATTCTAATAAAAATTTTATCCTCCAAATTCGATGAATTTCTTAATTTCAGCCAATAAATTATTGAACACATTCTGTCTTTCCATTTTCATGGGAGAATTTGGCTAATTAGTATAGCGAACAAAAATTAATAGAGAAAATAAGTTGCAGATTTTTAACAAATGGTAACTTAAAAGAAACTGAGTTTAAATTATATTAAGTGTTGCTTCTAAAAGGATTTCTAGGTTTCTTAATATTAATAATATATTTTCTTAAACCATTTACTTATCTTAAATGAGTTAATTCAAGTATTAGGAGCATATCGAAAACCATTTAATCTCCTGGATTATACCATCTTTGGATTCTTGCAGTCCAATTTTTTTCGAATCTGATAATATTTTATTACATCTTTTTGAAACATTACGAATAAATATTTCGATCATTGATATATCATTTTCCAGACCCAGTGGGAATACCTAATTAATTTTCATTTATCGGGCTACAGAACAAACACCTCCTCCTCCTCTTAAAGATATAAAATTCATTAATAATATTGAATATTTTTACTGTATAAATATGATAAATTCAATTTTTATTTTTTTTTCTTGTAAAGATAACTCCATATTTACACAGCATTATAACTTATGTTTATAATTATTTTAAATTATAATTATCTATATAATTATGCAGTAAAATATAAGAACTTGCTTAATAAAAAACCACAATTTTTTTAACATCGAGCACATATGTTTGTATCCTGGATGTAAAGAAGTTAGGTTTGTATGCCCTAACTGCATAAATGAATAAATACACAAACATGATTAATTGGATGATAAATATATATACGATTCAAAGAGATTTTGCAACAAACTAATGAATCAGATTAAATAAATACAAACGAGATAGATTGAAGGTTCTCAATCATCCATTTAAAGCAACTTGTATCAGAAATTTAAAATAAGATTAAAGAAATTATTAATCTAATTCAGATTATAGAATCAGGTGAATTTCTAAATGATATCAACGATTAATTAAAAACTTGTTTGAATAGCATAGAAACATATGGATTCAATATAGTTGATGATTAATAAATAAATAGAGTGATCAATTTACATTCCTAATAGTAAACCCTAGATATTTACTAATAGCTCAGAAAGTAATCAGATATCATAATTTAAAATGCTTAGAGATTGAGTGAATGGAAGTTGTCATTTATTGATAAAAATCTATAACAAATAAAAGTAGCTAAATATTCAATAGAGGATGTAGATGAATTGCCGATAAAATACAATTCATTCTACTCTGGTGGAATATCCAATGACCTGAAGTATATTATTTCAGGATATCCAAATTATTGCCTAAAAATATGGGATTATTCAAATTTTGAGAACAATAAATCTATAAAGTTAGGTAATACTGTTCATTCTTGCAAATTTACAGATGATTCCGAATTATTATACGTCGGTTCATATTGTGTCCTCTATTAAATCGATGCCATTAATCAATTTAATATAAAACTGAAATATGATATGCATGATGATTTTATTAATAATATATGCTGTATAACAAACACAATACTATTAACCTCCTCTGATGACAAAACTATAATTAAAACTGACATTTTAAAATCATAATAATTATTCAGGATTCAGGCACATGATGATTATATTGGAGGACTAGATTATGATGGCAACCTTAACCATTTTGTAAGTTCCTGTTTTAATAGATCAATCAAGTTATGGAATGGATAGGATGGATAATTATTGATAAGCAAGAAAGATGCATAAAATAATAAAATATTGTAAGTTTTATTTATAACAAACAAAAATTAGATAGTAAGCCTTGGTGCTGAATCAAATATAATAATTTGGAGCATAAATTATTAATCAAAATCACTAGAGTAACTAGTAATAATAGACCGTAAAGCATCTTCTATATCTTTGGCCTTAGATTAAGCATACATCTTAGTGATTGGTAATTAATACCTAGATATCTACAAAAACTCAGGATAACTGATAAGATCATTTGTCCATGAAGTTGAGGAGTTTTGTATATAATTAAATTATTATATTCAATAGGGTATTTTAATGTGATTTAACCATAATGTCTAGAGGCCATCATTATTAAAGGAAAAAGTAAAATATCTGTTATATTAGATTAAATACAAATTTGCAAAATAGATTTAAAATAAGGAAAATGATATTTTTATTAAATACAAATATATTTAAATTAGATTATGTAAAAAAAATGAAACAATTTTTATTATGAAAGTAATTGCTAATGAGGAGATTCGAAATAGAGATTATAAATTATAAATCTATGAATAATTTGTATAATTATATTTCACTCTACCTGCTAGCACTTATCATAATCTACTTTATATTCCTTGGGTGCAGAATAATCGTGAATATTTGTTACTATCAATCTATCTTATTAAAATATAGGTTTCTTAAGATGACGAGCTTTATATAATTAATATATTAGTTTTCTCTCTGACTCACTCTTGATTTCATAAAATAAAAAATAATCGTTTAATTTAATAACTACATACAATGAATTGTTGTAGTATTTGATAATTTTCAGAGTTTCATCCTTATTCATACAAATTTTACCTTTTAAGCCATCTCCTTTTGAAATAACATCGATGCTCAAATAATAAACTGGAAGAACATCATGTGTTAAGTGCTACTCTCTAAATTTATATTGTTTTTTAAGAATAATAAAATTTCCCAGTTTTTTAAATATATGTGTTCCATATTTTTTATTTATCTCAAAAAGTTATATATTGAATATCCTTTCAAAATTGTATTATACTTAAACTACGAAGAACTAGTTTTCTTTTCTTATCAGATTAAATGAACTTAAGCCCATTCTTGTTAATATAGCATTACTTAAATATTGCTCAAGCTTTCCTTTGTACTTTCTTATCAATTTATTTCGACTTAATTGGATGATTCTTCGATACTATATTATTAGGAGAATGTTGTTATTGAAATCATAAATAGGGCCTTAATAAAATAGCCATTGCTGAAATATTCTATAAGTTATTTTTAATTCCAAAGAACTCTTATCTAATCGACCAATTATTGTTGAGTTTATAGTTTCTATGAAAATATTGAGATATGATTTTTATTTAGTTAGTACTCCCACGCTAGTTGAAGAAATGTTTGGATATTTCACAATCTAATCAGCAGAAATATTCCTGATTCTTAAATCTGACAGCTTTTTACCATCATTTTATTAAAAATTTAGAAGATTATCATCAAGTTCTTTCCAGCAACTCCTATCTTTTCGTCTAAATGGCACGCACATTTGTAAAATTAAAGTTATTATTTAAACAAATATTTGGATACATTTACAAGAATTAAAAGACGGAAAATTTTTGTTATCGGAATTTGATAGACAAAATTCATGTAAAAATACTAGCACAAATAATGTTACACAATAGTTATTTTTATTTCTCTTCCTTATCAATATTAACCATCGTTCATAAGCTCTGATGCATCTGGTGACTGCCTCGGTCGAAATGATTCTAAAATAACTATACTACAAATAGAAAACTAAGCAATATCATTTGCTTTTATTTATTTTTAAATTAGAAAAAGTAAACCGAAAGTTAGAAATTAGAAGGAATAAAAAGATGATCATAAGTATATTATGTGGATTAATTTCAATCAAAATCAATTCTCTGCCTACAATCTCTAATTAAAATTAATTTTATATTCGACTGGATTCATATAGTCTCTTTCATTTGTGAATATCAATCTATCTTGCCATAATATAGGCTTCTTGAGTTTACTTGCTTTTGATATTAAATATATTTGATTTCTCTCTGATTCACCTTTGATCTCATAAACTATATAATTCTGATCCTATCTAATAACTACAATCAATTAATTGTTGCACTATTTAATAGTTTTCAAGTTTTCACCCTTATTTATGCAAAACTTACCTTTTAAGCCATCTCCTTTTGAAATATAATCTAAGCTTAGATAATAAACTGGTCGTTTATCTAACTATAGCCTAAATTTATATTGGTTTTTTAGAATGAAAAAATTTCCTATTTTTTTGAATATATGAGTTCCGTAATTTTAATCTATCTCAAAAAGATGTATATTGAATATCCTTTCAAAAACTTACTAAATCTCACATAAAAGGAATATTATGTTTTCTTTTCTTAAGAGGTTAAATTAGCTCAATCCCATTCTTACTGTGATTGCATCATTTAGGTTCTTCTCAAGATTTCCTTTGTACTTTCTTATTAATTTATTTCTATATAATTGAATCAATCTTCTATTTGAAATTATTAGTAGTAGGTTATGACTGAAATCATATATTGGACCTAAACAAAATAGGTATTGTAAAAATATTCTATATGTGACTTTCAAATCTAAGGAACTTTTATTTAATCTACCAATGGTTGTTTATTTCCAAGTATTCATCAAAATATTTAGATGTGAGTTTTATTTATTTAGTACTCCCATTCCTGTTGAGCAAATATTAGAATACTTGATGGTCAAATCAGATGAAATATCTCTTACTCTCATTTTTGGCAATATGCCATACTCATAATCACCTTAAAAGTAAAGAAGATTGTCATCAAGTTCCTTCCAACAACTCCTGTTTTTCGATTCAAATCTTAAACACATTTTTATATTATATAAATGATTAAATATTTGAATGCAATTTATTTGTGTTAAATGATGGAAAATTTTTTATTTTATTAGAAAACTTGAAGTATTACAAATTATAATAATTATTTCATAAATCATTTTTATTTCTTTTCTTTATTCAAACCAATTTGCTCTATTTTGTAAATGAAAGGAGCCGACCATTATTCTTGTGGTTTAGTGAATATGAGACTGTTTATCTGCAATATAGGATTTTATACCCATATTTTTTCTGTAGACAAGGAGTATATTAAGGATCTTTTACACTCTCCATCACATTTATAAACTCTGTAACATTCCATTTACTTAATAAGGATGTAAATTTAATCGTTGAAACACTTTACCAACTTTACTTCTTCATCATTTTCTACAATTACCATACCGTGTTTGCCAACTCCCTTGAGTATAAAATCAATATGGACATAGTAAATAGGATGATATTTCAGATGTCTCTAATGGTTTAACTTTTTTCGATAAGGCTTAAGGATAAAAAAGCCTCCTAAATACTCTGCATGATATTCTCCATACATTTGTAATTTTTTCAAAGAAATTCCTAAAAATTCCTGAAACACCGACATCTCAAATCCCTTAAATAGCTTGTAGTTAATCTTATACCACCTGAAATATTTAAGAACCATTGCAAAAATAATTTCTTCTTTTACTATATCATTTGCCCTACCATTATATTTTCGCATCATCTTAAACCTATTCATTTAAATCATTTTGTGATCCTTTTCTAACAAGAAAGTATTCTTCTTTAAAGCATAAAAAGGAGATTTTCTAGATATATTTTCCTCTCTTTAACAAATTCTATAGCATATCTTTAACTTTAAACTAATTTTATTCAATGAAACAATCAGCGTCTTTTTTGAGGTTTCTATACATATATATAGATGAAATTTTGATTAACTTAGCACTACCAATCTTAGAGGATAAATATTCAAGTATTCCATTAAAAAATTTGTCTAAATATCTCTAATTTTTAGATGGCAGCTGTGATATGGATGATCATTATAATAAAAGATAAGATATTCATTAAGTTCCTTCCAACAACTTGTATCTTAGATGCGCCAGATCTTCATTTATGGTTCTAGAAATTATAATAATCCGGAAAATTATTCGAATACCAAAATTAATACTAAGAATTAAGCACCAATAATATCAGGAATATTATAATAATTAATATTAATTTAAGTTAATTATAATATTAATGCAAATCCCGGAACTAACTATTACTAACATTCATTCATTCATATTATGGTGTCTCTCCAACAAGTTCAGTTAGTTTTACTTGTAATAAAAACAATATTATATATATAATTGTATTATTAATCATAATTATTTTTATGATTTAATATGTTAAAGTTATATGGGCCTTCAGTCTTTTAAATTATATTTTCAAACACTAATTTCCTGGAATTAATTTAGAGATATTATTATTATGGCCATTTCTCTACATTTTAACTCATCTCATATTGATAAAGATGCATAGGATTATATAATATTTACTAATTTGCTTACCCTTGATTATTGGTGCTTATGTTCCTAGAACGATAACAGAAGGAATATTTTCAAGTAGTTTAGCTGTTGTTTTTAGGTATAAATAATTATAATTTTAGTTTAAAGATGTATGTATGCTCACTGAACGATTTAAATCTTTCATTATTTACTAGATATATGTGGAGCCCTGTATTATGGTATTTATTACTTAATCTACCATAGCTATAAAAACTACTAGTATTATAGTAAAAGAAATTATAAATAAATATTTTTACATTTATCATAAATACTTATTATTTGCTTATGGGATGTCTATTATATCCACCATGAACTTAGTAGAATATACAACAACCCATTATTCTCAAGTTTCGTGATTGAATATTCCTACTATTTATCGATATTTTTGATAGTTAATTTTAAATTGATTTTTATTGATGGATTTGGGTTTTTTTCTGAATTAGCTTGCATTTAAGAGAGAGATTTCTATCAAGACTGGTGGAACACTACGAACTACATAGATTTCAATAGAAAATGGAATAGGCAGGTTCATTTGTTTTTGAAAACATGTGTTTACCTTAGTTGATAAATACCTATGGTAAAAAGGGAGCCTTGTTCTTTGTTTATTTATTAAGTGCACTTCTCCATGAATATTGTTTAGCAGTTACTTTTAGAGTCATAAGACCAATATTCACCTTGATGTTTTTATTTCAGTTTCCTCTAACGCGCATATCTTATCCTGGATTTATATTATTTGGCCAAATTGTATTCGGGATAAGTTTCATGACTTACTTATATAAGATTTGAGTGATTTATTTTAATATTAATGCATTTTGATTCTTTAAGTAAAAATGAGTCGTTCAGATTTAGAATACATACAATTTAAATATACAACTTTATAATGATTTCATGAGCTTGTAATTAATTTTCCCTTTTCAGATTAGTTTTGATATGTGCTATATTATTTATAATTTACTTTCTATATTTATTAGATCTTTATGAGTCAAAATTATATATATATTAGTTAATAAATGATAAGGCCAGTCTAGATTGCCTTCGAATATGAAAAGCACAACATAATATAATTAAACTCGAAAGAGGAAAGTATGGGGTTTTTTCCAAAAAGAGATAATTTATTGTTTTTTATAATTATATCATAAGAATTTAACAATCAACACTAAGGCTGTTATCCCAAGTGTCAATAGAAATATGACAATCCATTTGGTTTTAGATTTCTGTTAGAGTTTTTTCCTAGCCAGAGAAGTCATTTTTGATCTCTCCTCTAAGTTTAAAAATCCCTCTTCAACCTCTGTGGAAATTAATTTGCTATTCATTAAGTATAATTTATTAAATTAAGACTCTCTTATTATTAATTTCAGATAATCTTTAATGATTCCCTTGTTCATTGATTATATATTAGAAATTGCAACTATTATATAAGCCTCAGGAATATTTAATTTCCCAAAATTATGAATCAACTCTGACTGATTATTAATACTCACATAAATAATTTTATTTTGATATCTTTGATTTAAGCTTTATATATCTGAATTCAATGCTGCTACAATAAACACTATTTTAATATCTATATATTCTAGATGAAATAATAAATCAAAGTATTTCATCTAGGAGTTGTCTATATAATTGGATAAAATTATATATAGAATATAACACTATCTGTATCCATATTGCATATTTTATATGTTTAGCAATATTTCATATAGCAGGTCAATTACATTACATTCTTAACTATTAAATAATTATAAGTTATCGACAAATAAATTTAGTCTCTCATCTTACACATTTTGTATATCCAGCATATAATCGGCTAAAGAATTATGCTAATTCATAAAAATTATTCTCGAATATGATTATGAAATTTTGAATTAGAATATCATTTATGAGTCAGACGACGTATTAATTTTTTTCTGAAATGACATTAATTATAACCATATTTTAAATATTAATTAATAATCTAAGGTAGCTAGAATTAGAGCTGCAATATATATAATTATACTTTTAGTTTTTCTTAAAATACTAGTGAAGTAATTACCATTCTATAGCTTTTGATTCTATGAATATTTATATGTGACCTAATTCTATAAGAATAATAATCAGGGAAAATATTAAATAAAGAAAATCAGTGAATTTATAAGGTTATGCATTCAGAAAATGTGCACTCATTCTCTTATTTGAATTTCAATAATAAAATCTTCAGTTATTAGTTAATAATTTGATGGATCTCTAAAGTAAGTTAAATGCTCTTTCAAGAAACTTATCAATAATCTCATTTACAAGTTCGAATAACCATGAATGAATTCAACTTTTCGATAACGAATTTAATTCTAATACTTATATGTCATATTATAATTTTAAGAAACAATAATTTTCTTAGCTAACAAAACGATACATATAATCATATATATAAATAAATCATAATGCAAAATTAGCACAAAAATCACTAAAAGATATTTTGCCATCTCTGTCCTAGTCTAGTTTGTGAAATAAAAGATCTATTTCACTAATCTCAGGTTCATATTTATGGGAAAAGCAAAACTAATCTATCTAAATTAATAATGTTTAATATTATACATCTTTAAGACATATATGATTGGATTAAGTCATCATTTGATACAATCCTTTTAATGTTGTAGTCTTATGTATTCTATTTCTAGTTATTTACATATAATCTTCAAATTAGCTGAGTTATTGTAAAAGCTAACCAAATATCCTACCTGTATCCCCTCTTAATGGCTCTCTCAAATTTTAAGCCTCCTTTTTGTCTAAGAACTAAGCATAATCCTCATTATAAGGTTCTATTAATTACAAAAAGTCAGTAAACTTAATCCTACCCTTAAATTATTTGATCAGTGATTTAATTGAAGATATTGGTATGTATCTATTAAAACTATCAATAGTTAAATAACCTTATTTCTTATCATCTAATTGTCTGAATACATCACAATAATTAAACTGAGGTATAGTAGCCAATTATATTTTTAGTTATTCAATATCCTTAAGAGATTTTATTATCTATTTTATAATCTCAAAAAAGAATATAGATCTTCCTTATTATTATTCCCTACTAATTGTATATTGCAATTTCTTTTCTATCTGTTATTCTCTTTCTTCACTCTAATCTCTAGCTCTGTATTATTTTTTCTCAGTTGTTTATTAAAATATTAATTAATCATTATTAGATGTTTATTTCTTATCTGTAAAATCATTAAATGCAAAATTCTTACTATTTCCTTATACCTTCTGTTCAAGAGCCTAAAAAAATACAGCTTTCTTTTCAGAAGTATTCTGTTTTTAATCTTATTGTTTATATTACTTTTTAGTAGATGAATTTCTTTTCTTATTACTTTATTTTAAGACTTTCTATAATTCCATTTGAGCTCTTAAATTGGTTTTTTATTCTTTATACTTGTTCGGAGTTTTTACAGTATTATTTAATGATTCATTGAGTGGTTTCGTCTTTTCTTTGGATTGCATTCTATTTAAGGATGATGATTTAGACATTCGTTTTTTGCTAGCTGAGATATTTCTCTCTTTAGTTTTATTCATAGTTTTATTTAAATGTTTTTGCAGATAAGTTTTTTAAGGAGTTTATGGAACATTAATGACATGTAGCCTCTTTGTTAATGCCTTCCTGAATTCATATTCATTAATTACACCGTCATTCAATAAATCTAACCTCCTAAAAAAAGATATTAGTTCATTATTATAAACAACTACCCCCACTATATTGAATATATGCTAGAAGTCTTATACTGTTAATTTCGAACAATTAAGTTAGTCAATTATTTTAAACAATTTGATAGGGCTGTAATCGGAGTTGTTTTCAATATCTTAAATATAGAAACTTGATTTCTCTTATGATATGATTTCGTGATTTACTAATTTGGCAAATGTGTATAAGATATCCTAATCTATTATACAATTGACTGGCTATTTCTATGTTATTCTTTCCCGTAAATAATTATTATCTAAAGGTAAAACAATCCTTAAAAATCTATCAATATATATTAACTTATTACTCTGAGTATAAGTGATGACCTTTAGATGATTGATCATACATGTCTATGTAAGCACTACATTAATCCAATGAGTGTTAAAATCCCTAATCTAACATAAATTCATGGATTCCACTTGCATCATGTTTTATAAATTTAAATAACAAATAAGGATGGTAGTTAATATTTTCACTCAAAAGTTATCTTATAGTCTCAGCTTTGCTCTCTATTTCTGATAAATTGAGCAGCCAAGCACACATTGATTTCAAAGTATTCATTTAACGAACAAAAATAAAAATTAATTATAAATAATATTAACCAAGAATTGATTATACAAATGATAATAAAAAATCAAAACTCTATAAGAAATGAATTACCTTTATCATTGGATAAATATTGAATTTATCTTAATTAAATGAAAAGCTAACACCTCTACACAATCTTCATATATCATTAGTCCTGAAATCTTGTTGACAAAATTAGGATTAATTAGAAAATATTCCTATCATTCAATAATGACAATTTTTAAGATAAAAAGGATTATTTATAATTTAAATATATCCATATTTTTATATAATCATTTATTTAGCCATCGTAAAAATGTAGTTGTCATGTAATACTAAAATATTCCATTTATAGATTGTGAAAATATGAGTTGCCCATATTAGATGATAAACCAATTTTTGTTCATAAGGACATCCATTTTATAATACCATTTTCCGTTCTCATACTTTGCTCTCTCTTAGTCTAATTTTTCTGATCATACCTCTCCTTGAATTTTTCTATCATGATTTGGTGCTCATTAATATCATCATACTCATTATCATCGTATTCAAATTATTTAGTTTCCAACTTCTTTAACCTCTCAAAAAAATCCGCTATACGTTGCTCAGAGGCTCCCTTACTGTCACTCTAATTGTAATCTTGATTCTTCTTTTAATCCATTTAAATAATAAAAAATTTAATAGGAGTTTTAATTTAGTTATTGTAAAATTAATAACATGAATTTTCATGACTTTAATTTATCATTCTGATATTACTTTTGTAGTTAAAAAGCCTAGAAGGATAAGAGATAGTTGAAGAGCAATACTTAAAAGTTATATTTCTTTCTTTAATCAAAATACTCTGAAAAATAGTAACTAAAAAAATTAAACAATTTCATTCATAGGTATAAAAAGATGAGAAGAAGCTTCTTTAAAATTATGTTAATATTTTGATGATATCATAAAATCAGTATTTAAGCCATACTATAAATCCTATTATAAGAAGCAATACGACATATTTCTCCGCTTTGACATACCATTTAGAATTTTGATATTTAATTATCTTTTCCTCCTATTCTTCTTAATTTAATCTCTCTTTTGCCCTTTATTTATATTTTGATATCCTAAGGTGAAACTCATAAACATCCTCATACTCATCCTCATCACATTCGATTATTTTCCATTTTCTTAAGCCTTTCTAGAAAATCACCCATTAGTTGCTCCTAGCCTACCTTTCTAACAGCTTATCTTAAGTTATGCCTCTCTTCTAAATTCATCTAAAATAATATTAAATTAAAATATTATAATGAGATTAATCCTAATAATTAGTTGAAATAAATTGAATAAATCATAAATCTAAATCAATCTTTAAATGGCTTGTGAAAACATTATGAGATTTATAAATCATAGTATTAAATAAATCCATTTCATATATTAGTCCTCGATCGATATAAACTTATAATCAGTCTAAAGTTTACCCTGTACTGTTTATGAAGGCTTGGAATTTTTACTGACCATAGATAATAACATACTAAAGTAGTCTTCAGGGAAAATGTTTCGTAAACTTAGACAGATTGGAAAATGAACCACTAATGAAGAATTATGGATTGAAAATCAAAAAAACAAGAAAAAAAAAATTATAAAATATAACAATATAATCTACATATAAATCAAACTTCTATTTTTTTCATAATTAATATGGATTCTATATAGTAATATACTTTTACTTGAGCCTAAAATTATTATATAATTCAACGATTACAATTACTAAACTCGGTTGACTAAAATAAGAAATATATTAAAATTCACACCATCTCTGTTTGGATGGTCATAGATCTATTAAATTTTTAAATGTTGATCTAAAATGACTTTAGTTATGATACCTATTTTATTATGTTTTAAGAACATCCGATATTAACAATTTCTCCGTTTTCATTTTTTGTTTCTTTCTTTAAGAAGAGACTACCACCATATAAATTTAATTTCCATAGTTTTAAAGTCGATGACATCATGAATAAATTTTATAATTTTCAATTGTTTAAAATTAGCATCAATCGATTTAGCTAACTATTTTATCTGCATGTTGTATATTCTAATAGAACAATTAGTTAAACTAGTAAGAATTATGTTTAAGTTTTTATTTAGATCAAGCCCTGTAAATTATAAATCAAGTGGAGCACCTAATGTAAACAATTTTTTCTAATTGTTGACATCTGTAATAATAATATTTCTCTAAGACCCAGTAATCACTTGATTAACATTAAATTCAACTATATTTTCGATCACATCGTTTCGTTATGCAATTGTGCTTTAAATCTATATTTGAATCCCTCCCAAATTATATGGAATAAAAAAGTCCATTTTCACATTATGCGTTTCATCAACATATATAAACAAGTACTTAAGTGGTCTGCTCATATAATATATTGTAAATGAACTACTGGTGAGTTCTTATGAAAGAAGATCAAGAATAATCTTATATATATATATCAATCCTCTATTTTCTTCATGATCAATATGGATTCTAAATAATAATAAAGTTTACCTGAGCCTAGAATGATAATATAATTCAACGATTACAATTACTAAACACGATTAACTAAAATAAGATATATTTTACAATTCACACCATCTTCCTTTGGATGATAATATCCCTAGTAATTCTGAAGAATTTTATCAAAAATTACAAATTATTATTAGGATATTATAAGTATTTTTTTGTGTATTTATGAGCATCCGAAATTAAGAATTCCACCGTTCTCCTTTGTCATTTCTTATTATGTGAAGGTAAGACTTTTGGTATTTAAATCTAATTGCCAAAGTTTTAAAGTTAAAGTTGTATCTAAAGTTAATAAATGTTTATCATCAACAAATTTTATTGTGTTCAAAGGTTTAAAATAAGCATCAGTCTTTTCAAGTTACTATTTTAACTCTAAGTTATAAATTCTAAAAGAATAATTAGATAAACCAGTAACAATTATTTACAAGTTTTTATTATAATCCAATCCTGTAAATTATTAATTAGGGGGAGCTTCTATTTCTATAAATTTTTTTTATTATTTTATGTTTATAATATTAATATTTCGATTAGACCCAGTAATTACTAAACTATCATTTGCGTCTATTATATTTAAGATGGCATCATTATGCAATGCTAGTTTATATCTACAATTAATATCCTTTACGAATTATATGCTATAAAAAAGTCCTTTTTCACAACCAACATATATTTCATTGAATTATTCACTAAAACAACATGTTTGAATAGACTACTCTAATTTTATTGTATTTAATTTTCCAGATTATATATCGTAGATTGTTAATTCTTTTTAATCCCCTCCATAAACCAAATACTTCTCATTTTATGAAATTTGAGCATCATTAATGAAACTATTAGACTCAAACGACTTATAAAAATCATAATTGAATTATTTTGCTTATTAATTCAATTATGGGGTTTATTATATTGGTTATTAACTAATAATATTTTTACTTTCTTTTTATTATTGCCATTGTATTTAATAAGATAGAGATTATTAGCATAAACTCATAATCATTTTGATAAGTTCGGTAACTTTATCCAAATTGAACGTTGTGTTTGTACTGATAATTTTACAAATTTGCTCATTCTCAATCCTATAGAAATTATAATCTATCTTTTGTAATATCTAATTGATTAATTTCTTGTTAGTTTATTCCAAACATTCTTTTAAGTATAACTCCAATTATTGTATTTATTGATTTATTTTGTTCGTAAGTTAGAGATATTATTTTATTTAATCTTCTTCCTTAGTGATTACGATGTCTATTGAATTAATATGCATTTTAAAATCTTCTTCATTAACAATGTGATTTTCATTATCTAATCCATGCTGATGTCTTTTAGATTTTAGACATTCAGCACATACCCATTTAACATTCATGTCGCAGCCCTTGTATATACAAATATGATGGCATTAGTATTTTTCATGTTTGGAAACTAGACAGGTTCTGATTTCTGTCATTATTATTTTATATAAATTAATAATAATAAATTTTTATTCTATTTGGATGTCTTGTGTTTCTCTGTTTGTAAGGGAAGCTTTAAAATCTCTTCTGGTTAGCTTTAGAGAGTGAACAATTATAAGATAAAAATTCATTAATAAATTCATATAATTTTAAGAAAATATCAAAAAAGCAATGAATAATTTCTAGTACCCTATATTTGATAATATGAGACTAATAAAAGATGATGAAACAAGCACTAATTAATTCGTATAAAATTATCAAAAATACCAAGAAATTGATGCAAATGATTATATTATAGCATGTGGAATGTCCAAAAATGAATAATTTATGGCATACTCTAAAATGAACTGTGAAGTAATCATATTTATGGTTTCCCAAACTACACCACTCAAATAAATTCTATTTGATAGGCCTGTGTTTATATGTCAATTCAGTTTGGATGATAAATATTTGTGCTTGGGATGTGAAGATGGCTTTTTGTATTTTTATAAACTTAGAAAGAACTTTAATTTTTGTTGGAGGAGGAAGTTTCGTGGATATGAATTGCTTCGTTGTCTGCTATTTATTAGCAATACCTCAATGATAACTCCTTCTTTAAATCATTCAATTTAACTAATGAACACAAGGAATAAGATGCTACTAAGGATAAGAAAAGCTCATAATTATGATATTTTAGCTTTAGATTATGTTCATATCAATCATATTATAATCAGCTGTGCAGCGGATACTTCAATTAATTTTTTTAACAGATTTAGTGGTTAAAAAGTGTTATCAAAACAATTAGCTCATGATAACACAATATTTTAAATATAGTTCTTAAAAAATAAAGAGTTGTTAAGTAGATCCTATAGGGATATGATATTATGGAAAATAGATTATGAGAATAAATAATTAATAAGACTACAAATAATTGAATTATAATTTACTATGTATAATTTCTACTATCAATCAAAAGGTAGTATAATAGTTCTATGTGATTCTGAAATTTTTTTGTATTTGATAAAACTTTTAAGCTCATTCAAAGGGTAGATGATTGCGTTTTTAGTATTTATATGAATATAGCAATTAAAAGTTTAAGATTCCTAAATTTGGTAATTATGCTCTGATAATTACATCATAATAAAACAAGAAACTAATTTAATCTTATATAAGCTAGATTAGATAGAATTGTAGAATAAAAATCTCTAAGTATGATGCGAATTAAGAAGGAAATTTGATGTTGAGTCAAAAATTATTAAAGCATATATATCTATCTTCAGAAAATTTATTAGTTTAACTTCATAGATTGATCCATCCTAAATAATATTTATTTTCCTTATCTTTGTTTAATTTTCACCTTTTCGTAATTTACATCATTTTAAACCACTTACGCAATTATCATGATTATCACTTTTTCTGTTTTTTAATAATTTTCACAATTTTCACAATTTTCACAATTTTCCCAATTTTCATGATTTTGATATAAGTAATGACCTTTAGGTGATTGATCATACATGTCGATGTAAGCACTACATTAATCCAATGAGTGTTAAAATCCTTAATCTAACATAAATTCTTGGATTCCAATTGCAATGATGTTTTAGACATTTGAATAACAAAAAGGGTGGTAATTAACATTTTCACTCAAAAGTTATCTTATACTCTCAGCCAAATCTATATATATGAATTGATAGTTTTATGAATTAAGATCCTCTTCACACTTAACAATTGAACTATTTTAATTACAAAATAATCAAAATTATTTGATTATCTCTTCCCTCTGGATCATCTTAATGTTCTAAAAATAATTGATTCATAAGAGACTCTAGGGATAATTTTAACTATTAGAGGGTGACCTCTTTTTCTCAGAAAGTAATATTTTGATAAATTATCCATAAAATCAGAATATAAATTATCATTCATTTAGCCATTATAAGAACTTAAATACATAATACTAAATGAAACCCTCTATGTATTTTGTAAGTATAAGTTTCTTATATCTGGTGAGAAACCAATTTTAGTTAATTAGGATATGCATTTTATAATACCATTTTCCCTTCTCATATTTAGCTCTCTCTTAGTCTAATTTTTCCTGATCATACCTCTCTTTGAATTTTTCTATCATGATTTGATGCTCATTAATTTCAAAAAACTCATTATCATCGTATTCAAATAATTTAGTTTCCAACTTCTTCAACCTTTCAATAAAATTCGCTATACGTTGTTCCGAAGCTGCGTTTCTGAAAGTCATACCTTTGTTTTGAATATCCTCTTATGCCATTAAAGTTAATAGAAAATTAATATGAGCTTTAATTTTATTGTCTAAATAATCACAGGAATTTTTATGACTCTTATAATATAATTCTAATTTATTTCCTTTTGTAATATGCATTCTCTACTTCATTCTTTCCCACTCAAAAAGTACCTTCTTCAAATACAGGAACTCAAAAAAAATCTACAATTCTATTTAAAAATCAGAATGCAAAAAAAATTCTTATTCAAATATTCATATTGTTGGCCAAGAATTAGGTTCATTTTAAAAAAAACCAAGGGCACTTTGTTGAAAAAATCAATAAAATATTTTAATTATTTCAAATACTCCTTTAGGCCAGATTATCACTCCTAAAAAAAAGGCAATTATGATAAATTTCTTCAATTTGAAAAATAATGATGACTTTTGATATTTCTCCCATTCTTTATCTTATTTTTCTAATTCATCTTCGCGTTTCACCCTTTATTTAACTCTAGTTCTCATTAGCTATTCATAATAAATATCCTCATACTCTTCCCCATCCTCATCATATACAAATTTTTGATTTTCCATTTTCTTCACCCTTTCAAGAAAAATAGCTATTCGTTGCTCTGATCCTACCTTTCCAACAGCTTATTTTAAAATCTGCCTCTCTTGATAATTCATTTAAAATATTAAATAATTAATATAGTTTAATCTTAAGAATTAGTTGGAATAAATATTGATTTTATCGTAATTTATAAATAGTGAGATTAAAAAATAGATGACCTATATTAAGTTTTTATAATTCGTAATATTAATTTATTTATTTTAACCAAAGTAAACAATATATTATATCGAAATAAGTATTCTTCTAGAATTTTAATTGTGTTTAAGAATTAACAAAAATGAATAAATGAATAATTTATGATACTTATGATTGGAGAATCGAAATTAAGATAATATCATTCTTCTATTTTTTTCATTACTTCTAGAGATTCTATATAGCAATATATTTTTACTTGATCCTAGAATGATTATATAATTCAACGATTACAATTGCTTAACTCGATTGACTAAAAATAAGATATATATTACATTTGACGTCATCATTTTTTGTATGGTTAATTATCTGAGGATTTTAAAGGCTTTGATCAAAAATGCAAAACTACCAACTAGATATAATAACTATTTTATTATGTATTTATGAACATCCAAAATTAAGAACTTCTCCCTCCTTTCTTGTTTCAATCTTTGTATAGGTTAGACTTTTGTTCTTTAAATCTAATTTCCATAGTTTCAAAGTTTAAGATGTATCTTAAGTAACTAAATGATTATCATCAAAAAATTTTATGCAATTTAAGGGTTTAAAATAAGCATCAATCTTTTTAAGCTGATACTTTAACTCCAAATTATAAATTCGGAAAGAATAATTAGATAAACCAGTAACAATTATTTACAAGTTTTTATTCAGGTCGAGTCCTGTGTAGTCTATGTCTGGAGGAGCCACTAGTTTAAACAGATTTTTTCTATTTTTGATATCTGTAATATTAATATTTTTCTACGACCCAGTAATCACTTGATTGCCATTTAATTCAATTATATTCAATATCATGTCGTTATGCAATCGCTCTTTAAATTTAGAATGGATATCGTTAGCAAAATCTATGCAATATAAATGTCCATCCTCACAACCAACATATATGCTTTCAGGAGCTTCCCTAAAACAACAAGTTTGAATGGACTATTCCAATTATGCCTTTTTTTCTTCTCCTGTTTATAGGTCATATATTGTTAGTTATTTGTCATCTCCTCCATATGCTAAATATTTCTCATTTTATGATATTTGAGCATCATATATACATTAGGGAGAAACAAACTCATCATAGAATTCGTAATTAATTTATTTCCCTTATTAAATTTATTATCTATCGGGTCCTTATTTCAAATTAAACATTTCCTACTTTTGGAATTATTGTATTGACTGTTAATTAGTGATATTAATATTTTGTTTTTATTCTTACTATTCTAGTTATTAAGATAAAAATTATTTGCATACACTGACAATCATTTTGATGATTTCGATAACTTTCTTCTAATCAAATTTGACTTTTGTGCTGAAAATTTTTTTAATTTGTTCATTATCAATCTTAGAGAAATTCTAATCTATCTTCTGTAATATATGATTGATTAACTTCTTATATTCCAAATATTCGTTTAAGTTTTACTCCAACTATTGTATTTATTTACTTATTTCGTTCTTAACTTAGAGATTTTAATTTATTTAGTTTCCCTGCTCGTTGCATACAATATTTATTGAATTAATATGCTTTTTAAATTCAAGTTAATCAACAATGTGATTATCATTATCCAATCCATGTTGATGTCTTTTAGATTTTAGACATTCAGCACATACCCATTTCACGTCATAGTTGCAGTCCTTGAATATGCAAATATGATGACATTATAATTTCTCATGATTAGCAATGACACAATATTTGCCTTCTATCATTATTATTTTATATTAATTAAAAACAATAAAATATTTATTCTATTTGAATATCTCTCTCTCTCTCAGCGAGGTAAGCTGTAAATTTCATTCTGGTTAGCTGTTCATTGAAACTTTAGGAAGATAAAAAAAGTCATTAATTAATTCATAGAATTTTAAGGAAATATCAAAGCAATGAATAAATTTTAGCTCCCTAAATTTGATTACATGAGATTAATAAACGATGATGAAGGAAGCACTTGTTAATTCGTGTAAAACTTCAGAAAATACCAAGAAATTGATGCAAATGATTATATTGTAACATGTGGAATATCCAATAATGGATTATTTATGGCATACTCTAAAATGAACTAGGAAATAATCGTATTTATGGTTTCCTAAACTACACCACTCAAATAAATCCTATTCGATAGGCCTGTGTTTATATGTAAATTCAGTTTGGATGATAAATATTTGTGCTTAGGGTGTGAAAATGGCTTTTTGTATTTATATAAAGTTAGAAAGAACTTTAATTTTTGTTTCAGGAGAAAGTTTGATAGATATGGCTTGCGTGATTGTCTGATATTTATTAGCGATTCCTTGTTTATCACTCCTTCTTACAATTATTCCATTTATCTATTGAACACAAAGAATAGGGTGATAATGAAGATAAAACATGCAGATAATTAAAATATTTAAGGTTTAGATTATGATCATGTCAATCATGTTATAATCAGTTGTTCAGCATATATTGTGATTTCAACAATTCTATAAAAAATTCTTGGCAAACCTTAAATTATATTTAAATAAAATTGTAATTTTTCTATACTAATATTAATTTCTTTAAAAGATTCAATGATTTTTTTTTTTAACAAGTCATATCTAAACAAATAGCTCATAATTACACAATATATTAAATATAGTACATAAAAAATAATGAGTTGCTAAGTAGATCCCAGCGGGATATGATATTGTGGTCAATAGATTATTAGAATAAATAACTAATAAGACTACAAATAATTGAAGAATATACTTTGTTTAATTTCTACTATCAATCAAAAGGAAGTATAATAGTTCTATGTGAGTCCGATATTTTTGTGTTTGATAAAACTTTTAAGCTCATTCAAAGAATACATAATTGCATTTTTAGTAAATATATCCATTAATCAATTAAAAGTTTAAGATTCCCTAATTTGGTAATTATGTTCTGAAAATTACATTATCATAATACTAAGAAACAATTTAACTTTATTTAAGCTAGACTAGGTCGAATTGTAGAAGAACAATCTCTAAGTATGATGCGAATTAAGAAGAAATTTGATGTTGAGTTAATCATTATAAACACCTTTATATTATTAATCAATTATTATCATTTCTTTCCTCAGAAGTTTAAATAGTTTAACTTAATTAATTCTTAATTCTTTATTTATTGTCCTTCAATATTTCATTTTGATATTTTAGTTACTCAATTTTTTGGCATTTTTTAATATACTTCTTATTTCCTCTATTTTATTCTATCTGGTTTTCAAAGTTTTTCTCGTAAATTCCAATATAAAACTGGAACCCCATACAAATGTCATTTATTTCCTTCCATAAACTCGATTTCTCATCAAGCAAATAAAAAGTGTATTTCATATATTATTATGCTCCCTTCTATTGAATCATATATAATTGTCCATTCAATCTGAATTTCTTAGTTTTCGCTTTGTTTATTGCCAATTTGTTTGCTTCATTCTCAATTCTCTATATCTTGTCTTTAATTAATCTGATCTATGATTTTAGATTATTAAGTTAAAATATAAGTCTGCTTTGAAGTGTTTATGAGAACAATGAGCCTTGTGATTCAGACTTGCATATAGGGCAAGAATACTTTGATTAAAGCTATTTTGATAAGCATGAATCACAAAATGAATGACTACAAGGTTTAATTGTATCAAACCTTTAGGGTATCTTCTCATAGCAAATACCGCATTTCTCTTCTAATAATCTCTATTTTAAATTATGGCTACAGATTCCCATTAATGTCTATTGGTATATGAGTAATTTATTAATAATATAATTCAAAATGTTTGTTTTAGAAAACCCTTTTTAGGAGATGTTAAAGTCTTAGATCGTTAAGCAGATTCTAAAGTGGATTAGGTTGTTTTTCGCATACTGCTCTGAGTTCTTCTGGTTTTTAGTATCTTCAAATGATTCCGTTCATTCCTTGGTAGTACAGGTATTGAAGGTTCCTGTTATGTTAGTTTGTTTTTAACAAATTCGCCTTTGACCAGTCCAGTTTTGTAAGTATAGAGCTCACCATACCCATTTTGTATTCCATCCTACCACTATCCTTTATAATGTGACCCATCGACCCATTGCATATGGCCAAATCCATTTCTCTAATCAGCAAAGAATGTTCCCCTGTACACATTACCACTATCCCATCTTTGTTCACCTTAACCTGACTTCATGCCATTTATAAATTGTCCTTTATAGATAAAATTTTATTCTCGTTAAACTCCAAACCCATAACGGTGTCCATTTAAAAAATTACCTTCGTAGGTAAATTCATTATGAATTAACTTCCCATATCCGTTAAATAGACCATTTTCATAACTTCCTTCATAGATTGATCCATCCTAAAATATTTCTTTTCCTTATCCATGTTTAATTCCACTTGCAAATTCTCCAACATAAGTTGATCCATTTATAAGCTTGCCTTATCCTTCTGGTTTACCTGATCTCCATTCGCCATCATACTCAAAATCTCCTTTTCGATAAATTCCCTTCCCATGTTTAATTGAGTTGAACCATTAGCCTTAATAGTATGAACCATCAGTGTACCAATACGTTCCTTACCCTTATTGTTGCCCATTGACAAATTCTCCTTCATAGGAGGTACCGTTTGAATAATTTTCAACACCATGACCGTGTTTCATATCATTTACAAATTATCCTTCATATTTATACTTTCCCGATGTCAATACTCCAAACCCGTGTTTCCTCCCATTCTTAACCTCTCCATGGTAGGATGAATTTTATGTTTGGATGTGATATTTCATATTTAATTCATTATTAAAGATTAAATATATTAAAGTTTAATGATGAGTTCAATTGTTTTCTCTTGTTTGCTAGCTTGTTATAATAATAATGTCTTCTTTAGGACAATATGCAATTTTACATATTAAAAATATTAATTCAACCAAAATGAATATCTTTTTGTTTGGGACAATATGCAATGAAACTCCACAAAAGATTGGTTTTTGAGTGGCAATGGATGATTGATATTTTTAATTATGATTATTTTATTAGCTCTTACCCATTGTTTGGCATAAACAATAAACAGAACTCTATATTTGGTAGAGGGCGAGCTTTATAAGTAGAGTTTACCCGAATTATTCTCAGATACAACTGATAAATAATATTCATTTCTTGACGAACAGTCTAAGGGTTTTCAAATCGACTAAAGCAATCTGAAACAATTACCATTAGTTGGTAAATATGCTCTAGGTAACATTTTAATATTTATTGAGATCCCACAACCACAATAAGTTAGAAGCAATACAAGAACATAAATGACTACCAAGGAAATGGACAATATGGAATATTACAAGAATATGAGACCGATAAATATCAAATATGTTATAACTTCGATATCTCAAAACTCGATATGGATTACTGTATTCAATTAGATGAGACTCATACCGGTTTCGATTTTACATTCTTAAGTTTCGGTAATATAGCTGTAAGCTCGAGATCAGGTAGCCAATATATAATAACCACATATGAGGGCACTACATAAAAAACCTAATATGCATTCGCCCCTACAGTGTTTAATTAAAATGTGAAGTCAACTAAAATTGATCAAATGATATTCAATGGTGATAAATATCTACTAGTAGTTGGAATGTATCCTACTACACAGATAAATGTTCCTATTGACGTCCTGAAAATAAATTAAGATGGCACTATAACTAAAACATCCTTATACATCAATTTAATAGACATAGTTTAGTAATAAGGGTTATATAACGTATTAGATGTTAAAGGATATTAAAATGGTACTGTGTATGTTTAGGTTTCTAACATAACTGACAAGTTAACTTATTAAATAGTCATCATCAAGGATACCTGGAGAATGTTATATTAGTTTGAACAGTAAAAGAATATTGGTTTCGACCTAGGATACTCCAATCTAGAAGGCAATTCATATGGTTCCTTTATATTTGTGACTGAAACATACTTTAGATTACAATCCATGGGTTTTGCTTATTATATTGAAAGATAATACTAATAGGTAGTATCTAGTAGTGCTACATTTAGGTTTACTTAAAACTATTTAATACTACTTTAAGATAATAAACTAATTATTAATAACTTTTAGAACAATATTTAAAAAATCCATGACCTTAAATTGGAAATATTATCCATTGATGTTGATTTCCTAAACGACATACTGATTATGTTTACGAAAACTGAAATTAGAAAATACTAATTGCAAGATATTTATCTTACTTTTTAGGACTTAAAAACTGATGCTCTCGATACTATAATAATTAAGAATGGAGGAGGATAAATGGCAATAATAAAATATAGAGTTTTAGATAAGAAAGATTATAACCTGTATCAATTATCAAGTCCATTGAAAGACATTTACTACAACTTTATGTACTAATCAAATGCATACAAAATACCCTAGTTTGTATCAGGATTCAATCCTGAATTAAAAGTTACTACTGATAAATAACTATTAGTAGATTCATCCAGATATAAGTTATAGGATATTTCATAAGACCTTGAAGTACCTCTTTAATCGTAACTCATCATGAGTGATGGTTTGACAGGCATCTTCAAGCAATATAAAAACTTTTCATTTTCCATTTATCCCTGTCGACAATATTCAAACTTATAGTGTCTAGAATAAAAGATACCATTAAATGAAAAATATACAACAAAGGTGAAATTATTTACTCTGTAATAAGGCACAGATTTAGGATATTTGATTTTGGTAAACGATAAACTTGATGTTTATAGAAAAGATTATCAAACTTCAACAATTTCGGATTTTTAAATAATAAATGATGTTGTAGTGACAGATAGGATATTCGTAGTTTATTAGGGATATGTTAAGGTATATACCCTATCATACGATGCAGAAATCAGCAAAATTGACACATAGAACACAGGAATTAATGATCCAATTAGAATTTGGGCAAATACATTATTCAATAACTATATATTTATACTTTCATAGACGGGATAATTGGTTATTGGATAGTTCACTAATTAATTCTACAAAACAGAATCTATTAAATTAGATACTACTAATGTTGATATTTCAATAATTAGTAAAGACAAAGTTGTAATATCTTAAAAGGTTAATAATAACTTTGATGTCTCCCTTTATCTTATAGTTGATGGAAAGCTAGTAAAGTAATATGAGTTGGATTTACATGGATACACTGTGACTGATTATTTGTTATAGAAAGACTTTTAAAATGGTAAAGTGGGAGTATTAGCTTAATAAAACAACTAATAGGCGCTTTTATTGTATGGAAATACACAACTACAGAGGGACTAGCTTCAATAAATAATTAGTTTAGGAAACGACTTTTCATCTTTATCACTAATAGGAAATTAAGATCAGACACATATTTTGATATCATAGAAATCAAAAACAACTCAAAGCATGGTATATGCTTATTATGATTACTAATATATGAACATCGCAGTTGTGCCATAATATTAAACAAGTGAATTCAGTCAATTACTACCTGTTACTTATGAATGCTCAAACAGTTTTAATAAAATATCGATCTCTAAATCGATAGCATATGAATACAACTTTTATATTATTAAAGGAAAAGAGATCAAGGATATTGAATATAAAAGTAACGATAACTAAGTTGTAACTGAACTGCCTTCTGAATTATTTTCTGGATAGGTAAATTCAATGACAACAACAGGTAGTCCATATGTTAAATTGTCAACAAGAATTAAAAATGCCTCATAAGTTAAAGGATTTGGCTTAAATTATAAATGCCAACAAATATCTAAGTTTGAAAGAGTAATATGTGTTGGATAACTTTCATTAACATACCATAAGTATAATGGAGAATTGGTGCAAAAATTAGATTCAATTCCAATCGCAACAAAATTATTAATTAATAAGGATTAAACAACTGCATTAGTTATATCCTTTTTGGATGCTAGCCTTATTAAGATCACTTAAAACTAATTAACTTTGTTTCCTGGTACAGCTAAGCTTCCAAAAAACCTTAACGACGAAATATTATTTTACAAAAACTGGATAGTTTATAATGATTTCTAATTAGAATTCTATTTAGTGAAAGCAGAGACATAGTTAACTATAGAATTATAAAATATAATTGATGTATCATTACTTAGTAAATTTGACTACCATTCAGGTTCTTAGTCTCTTTACTATACACAATTCACAAATAGCAAATTATCACAAATTAAAGTTTCATTGGAGACTGATACTTTAACAATAGGCAAAACGACATAGTTTGACGTTCAAGACTATCTTAATTAAAATAAGATATATGTGTATGATTTAGCACTCAGTTATCTCTAAGTTTTTGATAGCACAATTATGATTTCTAGTACATACGGGCATTTATACACATTTAATTTAGATGACTTTAAACTAATTAATTTGTACATTTTAACAGGCCCATCATCATACATATATGATATTAAGATATAAGATCAGTATGTAGTAGTGAAAGGAAGTTTGTACACAAATTTATTCAAGAATACTGGAGACTGGAGTGTTAGTAAGCCATACTTGAGTTTAGAAGCATTACCTTTTTTTAATACAGATTGCATAGCTCTTTACAAGTAGAATGATGTTGTGAACATAATGTATGTAGACTAAACTTTTAACATTGTAAATGCAATAATAGATGACAGAATTCTTTTAGAAATGTCGAATCTCTAGTAAACTGTTCCATCAAAAACACTTTTTATATCTGCTTCAAATGGCTATTCATTAAAAGTCACCTACTTTGGAACCGAGAAAATCGATGTTTAAGGGTATTTAATATAATCTATTTAGTGACTCCTCTGATAATAAGTGGATTATCATACTTGCAATAGCAGGAACTGTTGTAATTGTAGGAATAGGATGGTACATCTACAAAAAGAAATAGTAGAAGACTCATGATACGTTGTTATGAGATTTTTTAAAATCATATTTTAATATTGTTATATTTAAATAAATAATGGAATTAAAGATCAATAAATCAATTTTCATAGGTTGCTGTTTCTTAGTTTTCCACAAAATCATAATCCAACAGTTAAAAATCCTATTACTAATACCTTCGATTTTAGTGTTGCCTGCCTTCATCGAAAAATGTATGTTCTTCCAATAAGTCATTAATTAATTCTTCAAACATGTAAAAAATGAGTAGAAAATCATCTTATTATCGTGAAATTATGCAAAAAAAACGGGGATTGTAATCTGTTACTGTAATATATAAATTATCAGCAACAATATCATTATCCAAAAGTTGGTTTCCCTGCTAATAAAAATACCTTCGAGTTTATTTTTGCCTGCTTTGATGAAAACAAGTTCCATATTATTCTAATAAGTCATTATTCTTCTGTTAACACTAATTAAACTACTAGAAAACAAGTGGATAATCTTGTTGTCGTTATTTATTTACCTTAAATACAACTTTCGAATTACTTTAAAGAGTTTTTGATCATTAAGATTATCTGGGAAACATTGTTATTCATATAGTGATATTTAGTTATCTTTCAAATTGAATATCTGATTAGTATGTCTTAAGGAAATATCGTATATAATTAGAATAAAATACCATTTCATTCTTTTTTTTAAAATTTTATTAAGTTTATTTCTTTAACTCTATATAATAGGATCATTTTCCTTCATAACAAGCAAAATCATAGATGACAAGTTTTTGCTAGTCAAGCATTTAAAGAAATAACCAGTCGTAATTCATGTTAAAATATAAAATATTTATCCTCACCC
>VMTU01000249.1:0-88321 GCA_016759055.1 Paramecium bursaria | reverse complement strand
ATATATAGGTTGTAAAAATAAAAAATGATTAAAAAAATATAGAGATTATCTTGATTCAATCTATTCAGTTTGCATTTAAAATATGGAGATTATATTTATTGATTCTAATACTTTTAGGAATTTATATTAAAAATATTTATAGGAAAACATATAAATATTAATTTTCATTACATTATTCTTCAGTATTGTAAATTCAATAAACTTATCTTTCTTTTGTTCAAAAGTATGCTTGTTTTTCTTGGTCTAAACTTAGGAAGCTAAAATTATTAACATGTAATACTATTTCTAGCTTTTGTTTATGCAGATAATTCTATTCTTTATTGGTAGGATCTGTCTGAAATTTGATGTCGAGTGAAGATAGATAAGAAGTTATTTTTTCTTCAAGATTATTCTTAAAGTCAAGTTCACAATCAGTGGATGACCATAAGAGAGTGGACTTTGGTGATTGGGGTGAGTTAGTAGCAGTTTCGCAATTATCTATGTCCATATGTGATGGAGAGATCTTAAAATATACAAAAAAAAAATATTAAGATTTAATTAACTACAGATTCAAAAAAGCAACAGAGTTATTAAATAATCCATATTAATATCAAGAAAAGAGAAGAGGTAACATGACTACGCATTAAATTTTTTCAGGATAAACTTCAAAAAAAAGATAAACACACCATAAAATTAATAATATTTATTTTTCTGTTAAAATGTCATAAAACATCTCTTCACCAACAAAGAAATCTTCCTACTAACCAGCAACAGCATCAAAGAGTCCCATATATATTGAATACACCCAATAGAAGGGGAATCCTTAATTAAAGCAATCTCATATTACTAGCAAATATGATAGAAGTGAAGAAAGTGAAATGAGATAATCAACAATCTAAAGTTCGGAATTCGAAATCAGAAAATTAATGAATTTAGTAGAACTGCAACAGCACGAAATAAGCAATTGGAGAAGACGATATGAATAAGTTGATGCAAGAGTATTAATACATCTAAAAAAAGCTCTAATCAACTTCGTAAACAACAAGAACACTCCAAGATTACGAGAAGCATCTCGATCAGCTTACCTAGGAGTTAAAAAGTTCTTTATCTATGAACGATGACTTAGTTGTGAAGTTAAAGCTCTAAGAACAATAAATTGTCAAAACACAAAAACTAGAAGAATCTGCTTTGGAGTAAGTTCGTGTTCTTAAGGAAGAACTGAACTATTACAAAGAACAAAACATCCAACTTGATTAAGATCTTACAATCTAAATGTATTAAAAGGATACAAACATGAATTAGTAACTTTTATTGATCCAAGATACTCATCAATAATAAATTTAAATGATGGATGAATAGGTCTAACAACTTTAGAATGAATTAGTAAAAAGAAACTAAAATGTAGAATTTTATAAAGGAGAAATCTCTAAATTGGACAGGGCTCTCTTAGAATAAAAATAAAGTGAAGCAAAATTGCTTTAACAATTCGAATAGTATAAATAGAAATAGTTTGATTTTAATGAAGACAAGAAGAAGGATTTATAATAAAAGCATGATGAATATGTTAGACACCTCAAAAATGAATATCATGAAGAAAAGAATAAGTTATTAAATTCAATTTAATAATTAGAATATTAAAATTAACTCCTCTCATAAGAGATTGATGATTATAGAAATCTTAATGATAATTTAGAAAATGAAATATAGCTACAATCAGACTAAAATAAGCAGCTATAAGACAATATGTAAAGATAGGAAATGATTAATTTGGAGGAATATCGGGAATTAGATAAAAAATACCAAATATAATAAGATGATATGAAAATGATGTTCAAAGATTAATTGGATGGTCTAATTGACGAGGTTTCAAAGTTATAGGACTAACTAAACTAATAGTAATAATCCATCTAAGATACTAATGATGCTAATGACTAGTTAAAAGAAACAATCGATAACCTTAATGAAGTGTTAAATCATGCGAATGGTATACATAATAATAATTTTGTTAGACTAAATTAACAAGTATAAGAATGCATTTGAAGATCTTCAAGAATAATATAACAATGATATAGATGGGTTAAATTAGGAGGTTTAAAGTTTAGAAGAGTAAAATATTCAATTAGAATAAGTGATCCAATAAAAGAATGAGGAAGTAGACTAGTTGAGAATCCTTAAAAACTAACTAGCGATAAAAAGTAATGACAATAATGTAATTCATTATTTTTAATATAAGCTAATTGTTCAAAAGCTTTAGGTTGAGATAGAATGTTATAGATAGAAATTAAATGACCTTCAAAGATAGTAAGAAATAAATGACGAGGTGAGAGATGAAATTAAGAAATCATAAATAGATTAGGTAAGAAGATAACTTGAAACCAAACTGGAAATGATAGAAAGTGAAAATAGGACGCTAAGGCACTAGTTTGAAGTTAAGGCTAAGGAATGTGAGGAATGGAAATCTCATGCTAGACATTGATATATAACTATTTATAAAATATAATTTGGTGAAAGCTTTAATATTAGATTTGTGATTCTCAAAATCAGCTTCACTGACTATTAGCCCTTCTATAATATAATCAAATATTTATAAAAAAAAAGATATAGGAGCAATATTTCATTATATTTTTTTTTTCTTTTTACATATTCATTCGATTATTTAAATTCTTATTATTTGCATGAATCCACTAATAAGAAAGTATCATCGATCTATATAAATGATCCCTAAGGATCTGATATGCATAATATGTGTATTTTAGACAATTATAATACAAATATCCACATAATTAATTAAAATTATACTATCAATATTATATGTAATTAGAGCAAAAGTTAGAATCTCTCTAACAATAAATTTATGACTTACAAAATTAGCTTTAATAGTATGAGTAACTCAAAAGCAAAGGAGTGACATTAGAATCGTATGAAAAATTGCAATAGAATTCGAATGAATAATCGATGCAGATTAGGCAATTATAAAAGGAGATCCAACGGTTAAACAAAACTTTAGAGAATAATGCTCTTAAACAGCATGATAAGGAATTTATTAAGTTAAAGCAAGAAAATGAAAAGTTGAGGAATGACATCAAACAATTAAAATAGAGGCCACTTAGCCCATCGAAGAATGGCACACCAATCAAGGTGAATCCAAGTGCAATCCTCAAAAAGACTCAAGATTTGTCGAAAGAAGTTAATTTTATGTTATTGATGAAAGCGCCATCAAACTTCAATTCCCCCTATGTTGAGATATCGAAGGGTAAATTCGAGAATGTTAAACTCATCAAGCAATTAAAATAAGGTTTTGAAAAATCATACTTCGATCAGCATCATTTCGATACAATATCATATGAGTTGAATTCAACATTGAAGGAATTCGACAGGTTTTATAATATTCAGCAAGGAAATGGACTCCTAACAAGAAATTAATTATGCATTATATTTGGATGCTCAAGTATATATTTTTATAAATAGAAACTTACAAGAAATAATTTTTAATTCAATCTTTAGAAACACTATTGACTCAATTCAGACAATAATATGATTTATTCTTAGAGAATTTAGATTTCAAAGGATTCAAAATAAGATTAATCTATGAGGAGAATATCAATGGCAATATGAGAAATAATATTGAGGAGGATTTTACATTTGGAAGAAATTTATCTCACAAGGAAGAATACAAAAGAGTTGAGTTGATCATCAATAAGGTTAAGCTAATAGTAATGAATAAAATGAAACTATTCGATAAGGATAATTCAAGGTATTAGACGAAAGTCCGATAATTAATGATAGAATGTGAAAATGAATATAACAAAGAAAAGAATTTTAGTCGATCTGTATTTTATACATCAAACCATATTGTGTTGCTGAAAAATATATAATTCCCTGAGGAAGCTCTAAAAGAATTCCTGTAGTAAAGAGATAAAGGTAAATTTCTGACAGATTTTTTGAAACTTCACAGTGTTTCGATTAATATTGTATTATGCGTCTAGCCTTCAGTACCATTTTATTAATAAACTCATAACACATTCTAATTATCGAAAGTAATGAGAAATATAAAATACATGAATTCACCTTAACAAGTGGACAAGTTTTCACAACTATTGGAGAATTAGGTTTAGTAATTAGAGGCTGCATTAAAATTATAAAAACAAAAGACCAAAGGATTTCAATGGGAGGCTTATAGAGCGAAGAAATAAGTGTAAAACTTAATAGCTTAAAATGACGATGCAGTCTAGAAAAATAAATAATTAAAATAATAATTTCAATAATTAGTTTAATAAATATAATAGATCTAATCGAATTTCTCTTAATAGATATCTATCAAGTAGGAAAAGTCATTATCTAAGACCTAATCGATATTACCCTTGAAATCAGAAACTGTAAAAACATTAGAATCAGCCTAAAAATCATTATCGAATATTCTATCTAAACACAGCTAATTAGACATGAGTATAAGTCCTACAAAAATAAAACGAGATTTGTTTTAAGATATAATAAAGGTATATGGAATAAATATAATTTTAATTTAAAGCCAAGTTCATCTGAAGAATCTGTTGATTAGATGGAATAGATTGAGGATGAATAATCTAATGATTAGTAGGGTTAGTCATCAGCCTAAAGAAAGGAATCGATGTAGTCTATGATTTGATTATTATAATTTCCGTTTTTATAAATAATAAAAAAATATGAAAGTATTATTATTGTTGGTATTGGTGGGGTCATGCATTGCACGAGATGAGGCATTTTTCGCATCCCTAAGAAATACTGAATTCGGAAAGACAATTTTACAAACTTTATAAGTTTCATTGGGGTCAGATCATCCAGCTGATTAAGTTGTTCATCTCTTGAAATAAATGAAGGACGATTTAAACAATGTAATTATTACAAGCTAGCTAAGGAATAAAGAGTTGAAGATGAAGAATTGTAAAATAACTTGAAATCTTGCACTGAATCATCAATTCAAGCAAAGGTGTTGCATCAGTTGCCGCAGAAAAAAAGGCTGAAGATGAACAAAGATTACCCCTCCTTAAATAGGAATAAGCCGATAAATTATAATAATATGAAGAGAAATAAGGAGAAGAATAAAGAAATTTAGATAGAATTGTATTATTGACATAATAGAGAGCATAATCAAGAGTAAATATTTTTTCTAATATAGAAAGATTATGAAACAAGAAGAGATGAATTATTTGGATTGATCGCTGCATTATAGGAGGCTAAATAAATCCTCTCATAAGGAATACCATAATTGAAATAATCAGGGTTTGCCGAATTGAAATCACATCACTAGAATTTCATGAAATATTATCCTGAAAAAAGAGGCTTCCACAGTTTGGTTAACCTTTTATTATAATTATTGCAAGATGAATCATCACTAGGATAGAAAGTGTTATAAATTATCGATACTTTAGTTGATAGCATTTTTGAAGTTTAGAAGGAAGAACTCAAATAAGATGATGGCAGAGAATAAGATTTTCTCACACAATAGGAGAGATTCCTTTTAGCAAATAGAAGATTGGCTGGCTCCTTAGCTGACTTGTTATCAAGATCAGAGAATATTAAATTAAGATTATTGGAGGTATAAAATGACATTGAAACCTAAAATGCTGTAAAAATTATTATTTATCATAAGATTATATCTACTAAATAAACAGAATAAAATGATTGGGATTAGACATGTTCCGATACTTAAAAAACATATTAAACCGAAACAGACAATAGGTATTTTAAAATAAAACCATAATAGAAAGGAATAATTAGATATCATATTATAGATTATTGAGATATTGGAGACAAGATTTGATTAGGAGACATAGGCATTCATTTAGAGACTTAGAATATGATATACATATTAAAAAAATATTATTTTTACAAAATTTATATATATGGAGAGTCTTAAAACGGATTCATTTAATAAAATAAAATGAAATTGTTAGTGTTGGCTGTGTTGGTTCTAGCTGTCTTTAGTACAGAATTTGAGACATCCTTGGAATAACTATAGGAGACTCAATTTGGATAGACAATTCTATAAACAATTTAGATGGAATTATAAACAGAAGATCCAGTTGTATCAAACCTAGTTGATATGATGTACAATCTTGATTAATAACTTGATGTCGAATAGAAGAGAGATGATGACAGATTAGCTAGAATTTCATAGAACTGTGACATTGAAATTGGATAGTTGACCGAAATAATCAATTAAAATACTGTCAACTCAATTACCCTTAAATCTGAATTAGATACACTCACTCCATAAAAGGCATAAGCTGTTGCCAACCTAGAGAGAAAGGTCAACGAGATTAAGGACCTCAAGGGTGAGCTTGAATATTAGACATTGAAAAGAGAGACTGAAAATAAAACTTATTAAGTCATACTAGATAATTTGGAATAAGCACTCTTCGGAGTCAATCAAGTGAAGGGATATTTCAATAAATACCTTGACGTATTAGTTAAGAATAGAAGAAGATTTGACAAACCTGAACCATCATTTTTAGAAGAATTATCATTCAAATATGAGGAATAACCAGAAGAGGATGATGAACCAACCAAGATTACATCCTTTGCACAAGTTGCCCAAAAAGTTAATAAACTTAAACACCACATCAAATTAGAAGGATATAAATCACTCCTCGAAATTATGAGTTCACTTGCAAATTAAGCTCATTCCTAATAAGATGAAGCATCTGTAATATTATTTTATCCTAGGAAGCTGAAGTGTTATCCAGAAAATTGTTAGCTATCCTCAAATAAGTCGAAGGATATATTTAAACTGAAAGAATTAGAGAAGACTAAGCAGAATAAGCCAGAGTTTCCGCATTCACAGCCCTTAAATAAATGCTTACTGATTAACTCGTTTAAGCCAATTAAGATAGAACATTCTTAGAGGGTATTGTTAGTGTGAAATTTTATAATAGGAATGATCTAATCTCTATCCACAAAAATTGCCTCAGCAACAAACGAAAAGTTCGAAGTTGATCTTAAGGTAACCAACAAGTCCAGGGAAAAGGAAGACAGAGATGTTGATTGCAGACTTAAGAAGACCGAATACAATGTTGACACTAAATCAAGGTATACATATTTTATTAATTATATCAGAGTTGGATAGAAAAAGAGTATCGCAGTTGCCGTTGATTTGATCACTTCCAAATTAGGACAATTAAAGAGAGCCCTTTTAGCCAAATGAATAATGATCAAATAATATATTTAGAAATTACGAATTCTGAAAAAATGACAACACAGGACTTAAGTATGCCCAAAGTCTAGACCAATGAACCTTAGACTGATGATTAGAAAGTCGACATACAATGGAGCGAACTAACTGTGACACTGATCGTATCAACAACATCTAATATAGAATCAAAAACAAAAAACCACTAAAGTTTCCTAATTTGATCCATTATTAACTCAGAGCGGAGAAAAATATATCCTCAATAACTTGACAGGCTCTGCAAAGGCAGGTGAACTTACAGCAATTATGGGTCCATCTGGTGCTGGGAAAACAACATTAGTTGCATGTTTGAGTCAAAGATTTAAGAAGTAAGCCAACTAGACTTACTCTGGATAAGTAATAACATATTCAATATCTTAGATACTGGCAAACAATATTCCCTTTACAAAATATCACGAATTTGGAGGTTTTGTAATGTAAGATGATTTATTGATGGCTACATTAACTGTAAAAGGTATGAAGAATTCATTTTATTTTAAGAAACCTTCACTTTTGTTGCACAACTAAGACTATAGTGTGACATGGCCTAAAAATTATCACGAGTTGATCAAGTTATAAGAGACTTAAAATTAAGAAATTGCCAAAACACATATGTCGGTGATGCCTTAATTAAGGGAATTTCTGGTGGGGAAAGGAAGAGAACAAGCATAGGGATTGAATTAATATCAAATCCCTAAGTCTTAATATTGGATGAACCCACCTCTGGTTTGGATTCATTTACCGCATTTATTTGTATGAACATACTTAAGCAAATTGCAAAGAAGTATGATTGTATCTATATAATTAGCTAGAATAGAACGATAATATTTACAATTCATCAGCCTAGTGCAGACATATATAATTTATTTGATAAATTGATAATTCTAAATAATGGATAAACTGTATATTAAGGATAATCAAATTAATTGATAAAATATATCACTCGATTGGGATTAGATATTGATACATTCAATAATCCAATAGATGTTGCTATGAACAATTTGATAAAGCAAAACAAACAGGAATAAGTGTGTGCTTTGACCTATGAAAAATATCAACTCTACCTTTAAAAAGATGCAGAGAAGACTGAAGTCAAATTATATGGATACAATGCAAGGAAAAATGAAACATCCTTCTTCTTCGAGCTCAAAATCCTTATGTGGAGGTAATTCTTAAACTTTAGCCGAAATCCAAATCTATTAAGATCGAAAATTATTGGTGCAGGTAATATTTTATCAATTATGTCATAGTGTTCGTCAGCATATTTCTAAGTTGTTTATATTGGAACATCGGTAAGCCTGAAAATACTCCACCTCATTCTCCAACTCAAATCACAACTAGAGAACTCCTCCCTTATTTGATGAATTTTACAGGAGGATTATTTGTATGCGGTACATCCGCTATATTCTCAGCATTAGGACCTTTGCTTATGATTTGTAATTTAATAAATTAATCATTAGTCCCTGTTGAGAGGAATATATTCTTGAAGGAAGAAAACTCTAAATTGTATAGAGTATCAGCTTACTACATTAGTAAGGTTGCTCTTGAAGTTCCTATAAATGTGCTTATTTAAATTTGTATAACATTGTTTTTGTATTATACATTTGCACTAATATGGGAATTTTAGAATTTAAGTGAATTTTTACTAATTGCTGTGCTTGTATCACTCTGTGGGAATGGAATCGGAATGTAACATATAAAATATAATTTAGATTCACAGGATGTTTATTTCCTGATGCCAAAAAAAGTGCAAGTTTAGGTCCTATTGTTTTATTGCCTCTTTAGTTATTTGGTGGATAACAAAGTAACTTAGCCAAACTTCCTGCTTTCATTAAATGGGTTCAATACATTTCAGTATGATAATTAATAATATTAGCCTTTTAAATACTTCTTAGAAGGATTTGGAAGAACTCAATTAGATGGAGTCACTTTTACAATTGAAGGAGGTGTAAAAGTGGATCCTTCTAACTTTTTAGGTCGCGTCACGGGTCTTTGGAACTGCATATATGTTCTAGCTGGTCTTGCGATAGGATTTCATATTTTAGGTGGCATATTTCTCAAGCTCTTGGTAAATAAAATTAATGTGTGATTTATATTTCAGAATATTACATTTTTTTTCTTCATAAATATTATTTTACCATTAGTTGATAATTATTTAAATAACTGAATCAATAATGGGGGCTTGTTGTTAGAAATAAGAAAGCAATCTATAAATAGAGATAAGAAATTCATATGAAGGATACATCACAGAGAGTTCAACTCCAAATAATATTAAGATAAATGAGATTAGGATTCAAAAACCCTTCTTCATGTGCTCGTAAAAAGTCAGCCTTCTCGATTGCGAATTTCCTTCTTAAAAAAAACTGAATCGAATCAATAATCAGGCAGGACTGTCGCCAATCTTGGCTTCAGTAGATAATGACATTGAGAGCTCAGAGGGTACAGCGAAACGATTTGTTTACAATATTTCATAAAAAATTATTGTAAGCCCTGGAAGGAGCAAAAAATCAACATCATCTCGAATCGAAAGGAAAAGAAACGCTATCAACATGGAGCAACTAGAAGATTTATTTTGATATATATTTTTAGAATTATAGAGTTAATCCTAAATGTATTAATAAATTTTTATGAGATTCTAAAGAAGAGAATATAAATGTGAACAAAGTGAAGAAAGTTATCATGTTTGAGATAATAGGTATATAAGTCAATAAAATTCATCCTAAGTTAGTTTTTGAGATTATAAGAATATTTTATTATCTTATTTTTTAAATATATTATGTTTTTCTTCTATTTTATTAAGTTAGACATTATTTTATATTAAAAATATTTATAAACTTTTTTAGTAATCTTTGTAGTAATATTGTTGTAATATAAACCATTAATAATTTTTTCTTAAATATTATTGTTTTCTCGAATATCTCTAAATGGCAACATTTAAATTGGTTTAGTTGAGTTATATCTTATTTCATCTTTTTATTTAATTCGAAAGTTTTTTTTGATCGGATATAATAATATTAAACAAGTTATAATGGGATGTTCATGTTTTTAAGCTTAAACGAATCATTAGTTGGAGCTGAAGATATAAAATGATGATCTAGTGACTGAGATGTCAACTCCCAATAATATCGAAGTTAACTAGATAAAAATATAAACACCATTTTTTGTTAGTCCTCTTAAACTAAAAAAAGTTGAGAACAAAATCATCCAAGAAAAACAGCATCATTAGATATCTCCTATCATGCATGGTGATGACAACGACATCTTAAGTTCAGAAAATACTGCCAAAGAAATAATTTGCATCATGACTCCTTCTCCCCAATTAAAATATCGATCTAAATCTATCTCGTCAAGAAACAAAAAGAAGAAAGTCAATATGAAACAGCTCGAGGATTAATTTTGAATTATAAAAATGTATTAGCTTTAGAACTCTCTATTTATAATAAATATCCTTTTTTAATAAAACAAAAAATGGGATGTGCCTTGTAATCTTATGAATAGACGGAAATAAGTTATGATGACAAAATTTTAACATCTTCCACATCAAATTTGATGAAGGATATCAAACATCTTACTCTAACAAAACCTTTATTTTGTCATCATAGTGAGGACTTTAATAAAACAATAAAGAAAAAATGGAGAGAAAAGAAAACATTCATAATCGAAATTGAGGAGTAATCTTATGAATAACTTTCTTCCATAAATTCATTTAGTAAGGTCGAAACCTACTCCAACGAGTCACATAGATAGATAAATTCCAATATAACATACAATTATTCTGATAACATGGATTATGTAATTTAAGGATCTGCTTCGGATAAAGTCATATGATTTTTTTAAATGAGTATTTTTTTTCTTATTTATATGAATGGATAATATTAGATATTTTAAAATAAAATGGGATGTGGGTAAAATTGTTTAAAATAGCAAAGTTCTTTGAAGGAAACCAAAAGCTAAGTACTAGACTCACTCATATCAGATAATCTTGAGAATACTACCTAGGTTTAGGTTATTTCATTATAATCATAACCTATTATATACTAATTAATATTATAAGAAACTTAACCTCCAAAAAAACCTGCCGTATATAGCTAAGACAATTCTGAAAACGATGAAATACCAATAGATAATAACGAATTTATTATTGAACATTTCTCAGCCATCCGTTGCATAAATCGCAAATACTCTTAAAGTTCTGAATAAACTTCCAAAAATCTCATGTAGCATTTGAATAAAGAAAGCCAGTTCAACAAAATTTACTAATAGAAAAAAGAAAAATCACATAGACGAAAGGCAAAAAAGAAAATTGATATGAAATATTTAGAAGATTAATTTTGATTATAATAAGAATTTTATTCTTATCAATTTTTATTTTATTTTTTTATTGTTTATTTGAGATTTAAATCCTCTCAAGTCTGATGACATCTTAAATATTTTATTTTTATCCCATTCATCTTATTTTAATACAACTTACAATAGGACAAAATTAATGTGATCTAATATCAATTTTTCTTTAATTAAATTTATCTATTTCATTTTAATGGGAGGAATTTAGTGTCAAGAGGGCAAAAAGTAACTAACTTTATCTAGTCAACATCAAGTGCAGATTATCTAATTGGAATCAACTACTACCAAGTAATCACGTCCATGCATTTATACGATAACGTGGAAAGACACAAAGCCTCCTCGAAGAATGGGGAAGTTGCATAGTCCTTATGATACAGATGAGACAGAAGATGTTTGTGATTAAGATGAATCCTCGAGAGACTAATCCTTTATCAAGGCTCAAAGTATGGCTCATTCCGAAAATTCTTCCACTACCATTAAGAATATTCTTAAAAATCTTAATTTAACATCCCCTAGTCAAAAATTTCAAGAAACCTCCGACAAAATAACATAAAACTACTAAGAAAAATAAGAAAATCAGTATGGATTAATTGGAAGCCTTATTTTGATTTTAATATAATATTTAAAAAGTAATATATAAAATTCAGCAACATTTACTTTTACGATTGGATTGTGTTTTCTCTTTCTTGAGTTATAGTGTTTAGTCATGATTATATTCTCTAACAGGGATTTATGGTTTCTATGATATCTCAACCAAAGAAGCAATTCGTTCAAATACTTATTATATATTCATTCCAGTTTTCGCACTAGTTTCCCAATATTCTAAATTTAATTATTCTGCTAATTCCTGAGCCATTTATTTTGAAACTACTCTCTTTTCTAAATCAGCCTTAGTGCCGACTAGAAGGGTGGGAATTTGTGATTAATGCTATTTGAGACTACTAATCCATTATGAAACTTCTTTAAATGAGTTGAGATCATCAACACTGAAGCATAATAACACTCCATGAGCTCCTTTATAATAATTTTAAGTTAGTGTACGATATCTCTCCTAGCCAGCAGTATCCCAAATTTGCATTTTCATAATTTTCCCATTCACTTATATTTCTTTAAATTTAAAATCAACCCCAATAGTTGTCATGGTAGTCTCATAGAATATGTCTTCTGAAAATCTATTTAAAAGTTGTGTTTTTCCCACTTATGTGGATCCAATTACAATAAATTTGCACATCAGATCATATTTAGACATTATATAAAATATATAAAATAAAAAAATGAGTTCTCCAGCTGTATATGAGAATATAAAAATAATCCAATAAATTGGCTAAGGCTACTCGGCAGTGTATTAAAATATTATAATTCTTAGCGTACAATTAGTATAAAGATCGGGTGAGTTGGTCGCTTTAAAAGTTTTTAAAGAAAAATAGCTGGAGCTGTTTGAAAATGAAAAAAGGATAATGCAACTATTGGACGGTATTCAAGGGGTTGTAAAATATCGTGAATCAATAAACAACTCAATAATGATGGATTATGCAAAACAGGGAAACATGCTCGAATACTTACAATCCCACAAGATTAACCATTAGTAGGCTAAGAAATTTTTCATACAACTAATAAAAAGTAATTATTTTATAATAATGAAAGTTGTCTAAAACATCCATCTCAAAGGAGTGGCTCACAGAGATCTGAAATTAGAAAACATTTTATTAGATGAGAGATTCGACCTCCTCCTATGTGATTTTGGTTTTGCGACAGTATTTATTGACGATAAAGGAAAAAGGATAAAAATAAATAAGTATGTATTTTTTTTTAAATTAAATAAAAAGTTTTGTTGGAACACCCTAGACTGCAGCACCTGAGTTATATCTAAGACAACCATACTATCCTGCAGAAGCTGACTTATTTTAGTTGGGAGTTATTCTATTTCAGTTATGCTCTGGAACTTCACCATTTGGTCAAGCTAGCTAAACAGATAAAGCATACAATCTCATATACAAGTAATTATTATATTACTATTCTGAAGAAATCAATGTAAAATGTTTTGGAGTGCTCATAAACTTGATTTCAGTGAAGATTTAAAGCATCTTATTGAAAAACTTCTTTCCTTCAATCCAAATCAACGATTATCTGTATTAAATTATTAATATTTTTAGATCGATGAAATATTGATTCACCCATGGATGTAACACTGAATACTATATATATTAAATAACAAAAAAAAAAAAAAGAAGAAAAGATTAATGTAAAAACCTTTTATCTCCCTATTCGATGATTCTTCTTAGCCCCTCTGGAAGAAGGGAAATCGAGAGCCCTGCCAACCTAATTGCACCTTAATGAGGCGAGTTAAGGGAAATAACAAATATAAGCAAGAATCCTATCTTCTTAATGACTCGATGCTCTATAGGGTTAAAGATGGTGTTGTAAAGAAATACATTGATCTCAATTTTGTTATTCTTCAAAAAACCTAAGGCTAGGGTCTAGGTTTCATTTTAACAAAAAACAAATAATCTGCCGAGTTCATTACAAATGAGCAAGAATACTTAATATGGATGAATACATTGAAGAAGTTTGCCATTCAAACTACATTTGATGAAGATTATAAGCTCCTAAAAATAAAAGGTGAAGGGAACTTTGCAAAGGTATGCTTTGATAAATTATTTCAAAATAAAGGTCTATAAAGCCTAAGGAAAGGACTTAAGAGTTTATGCTGCGAAAGTGTTTGAGAAGAAGAAATTCAAGAATCTTTAACTCGAAAGGGTAATTATAAATTTTATCTCAATATAGGATGCATTGAAGTTGGAGTTGAGCATCATGCGAAGATTGAATCATCCTGGCATTATCAGGCTCTATGAAGTTTATGAGAATGAAAATAACATATCCGTGATTACAGATTATTTAGAAGGAGGTGAACTTTTTAAATACTTGACAAATCAGCCCTAAGGGTTTAGTGAGTTTTAGGTTGTGTTATTGATGTTCAACCTATTTACATCTCTCCAATACTTACATACTTTGGGAATAATTCATCGAGACATCAAGGTATAAAATATTTATATGTCAAAGCCTGAGAACATAATTATTAAAAATCTTATGAATACTTCAGATATTTGTATCGCCGATTTTGGTTTAGCAGAAAACTTCAACATCGAAGGAAAATACCTATTCAAGAGATGTGGAACTCCAGGGTATGTAGCACCTGAGATTTTACGAGATTAACTTTATGATTATAAGGTTGATATTTTTTCAGCAGGTGTATTAATGTTCATCATGTAATTGTGAAATAATAATAAATTAGGCTTTCAGGTTAATCACCATTCCATTCGAAATCAAAGAATGAAATAATATTGAAAAATAGTTAATGTGACATTGACTTTAACACTAACCAACTCATCCAAAAAGTGACTCCAGAGGGTATATTTTTAGTTATATCTCAAGCCATCAATTTATTGAGATCATTACTTCATGAGAGCCCAAAATTCAGACCTACTGCAACTGAGGCATTAAATCACCCTTGGTTTTAGAAATTTTTCTCAGCCATGATACCTTAACAACCTTAAAATCTCTTCACTATTTAGTTCATGCCTCAATATTAATAGTTCTAAGACTTTTACAATAGATAAATAATAAATCATTCAATAAGTCTTTCGTTATCAAGTCAATCTAGTTCATAAAGTAAATTATTATAACAATTGCATTAGACACTACTCCAAATAGGTCGAAATCAAATACAGCTGCTGATCCTAGAACTAAATCAAATTCTATGGGATCGCAACCATAACAAACGAGCAGATAATATGATGATATGCCCATAATAGAGGAAGAAATGGATTTAGGAAATGAAGCTGTTGCAGCATAAATAAAAAATTAGTGCTCTTTTAAAGCAGACAAAACACATTAACAAAAATAAAAATGACAATTTTATTTATTTTTTATTAACAAAAATTTTATATTTTATTTAAATAAAAATATCACAGTTCAGCTTCCAACTCCTTATCAGTTACAGTAAATTCTGTTGTAAATATATCAAGAAAGTCCATAAAGTCTACATAATTGTACCGCCTTGCATATATTTCAGCTAATTTCTTAGTATTCACTTTATTTTTATGTAAAGCAATAAATGGTAAAGCAGCTTTTAATTATCGTAGGCTGATGAAAAGTGGGGGATATTCTAGCTCCTTTATTTATTGTTTTTCATCGGTATCCATCAATGCTTTAAATAAGGTTAGATAATGTAGAACATCTGCTCTAATTATTTTCTTCTCCAACACAATCTTCTCAACATTAATTAATTTGGTTATGTCTGCAAACTTCTTATTATCCTTAGGGTTCAAGGATTAGAATGGATCATCAACTTTAATTATTTCTTTTTCCTTCTTCTTAAATATTATCGATTAAAACGGATGAACATTATCAATTGCCTCATCCCTGATTTCATCGATTGAAGGCGTATCAGAATATAATAATTTTCTTTCCATGAATTATTCCTCTTCCAACTTGATTGTTTTCTTCTTTTTGTGTCTAATCTCTATAGATTTTCTTCTATTATCCTTAATATTATTTAGTCTTTATTATAGATTTTCCTATTTATTCTTCAGTTTGTGATTATATTTTGATTTATTTTGATGGATGAACTATTGAAGCATATTCAGATAGCTTCCCTATTCCTTCTCTGTCATTTATACTATTGATTAATCGAACATATGAATTTTAGTCTCAACTTGCTCAACAGCTTCCTCTAATTAGTAATTTAGAGTTCTTTAGGATTTTATTTATTCAGGTTTTCCAAAATACATAAGAAAGTTTTCTCTTCTTGTAAAGAATTTTGATATGTCCTCATTCGATTTAAGATCAAATAGCCTTGCAGCTAATTTCGGGTACTTATTGCTTTAGAACATACCATTTATTTTGAGTTCGTTTGACAAATTATCCCAAAAGTTAAAAACTCCCTTATAGATTTCAATAATATTACTTATGTATTGATGAAGATGAATCTTTCATATTAAGGGACATGAGCTAAACTTTGAATTCTTCTTCCATCAAGGAAAAAGCAGCACTAATCATGATTATGTTTAGGAAAATGAAGCAATTCCATAAAGTAATGATACCACTCTTTGTAATCGCTCTACAATTCTGCTTGATTCTAAATTTTATCATAAACTGGTATGAAATACTAAAATGTACTCAATTCCATCTCCGTGGGTCTATAATTTATTAACAATATTACAATGATTTAGCTTCAGTTTAGGATGACTTAAGAACAATTTATTGTTTTGGCAAATAAATTAGAATATATACAGACTTCAATCCCTTTTTAGTATTTATTCCCTACTAAACAATCTTAAGTTAGAGATACTATTGTATCATATCGGATTTCCATTATGTCTTAAATCTCTGAAGATGATGAATCTCTTTTTGTAACTCATACACTTTATTTATCCGATTTATTGTGTTATTTTGAGTCCATAGATATTGTGATGGACTGCTCGTCTATTACAGTTTTAAAAACTTGGCTGAAGACATCATGGATGTATTAAGACTTTCATAAGCTAAGGATGATAAGTCGGTTTGTATTGGTTTTATTTATGGTTAACTTTGATATTACTTCTTTTCTGGCTTTGGTCTCAATTGTGGGAATGAAAATTTTTATTAAGGCTACTCTACAATCTCATCATTAAGTAACGATCTCTCATATTCTCTCAATTTCTTTATATTCTCTTTAGTTTTCTTAAGTATGTTTGGGAATACATTTGGTTGTAAGTTGATGGGTGATTTCGATTTAGTGCTATGAGACTTAATGTTATTCAATTTAATTGTTGACATGCTATTAAAATCCTTATCCGACTTCAATATGTCCTTGGAGTCTATTTCAGGTTTCTTGTACCTTGCAGTGATGTTTTCTAAACACAGATCACTCAAAACTACCGAAATATATGGTTAGTGATGGGAACTTTATTTTTTCATAATCAATATATTCCTATAATATTTAATATTAAATGTGACGTACATAAACATTAATACATATCTTTTAAGACTTTAAAATTAAATATATGATCTAAGCACTTTCCCGCAGAGCATTATTTAGATTCTCTCAAATTGAGGAGGCAGAAGTATCATTTCTCGCTCAAGTTCAACAATACTTTGATAAAGCAGCCGCATTGACAGACATCCCTCCTGACCTTTTGAAGTAATTACCACAAATAATAAATACAAAAGTTTCTACAAGAAGACAGATTGTGTTATCAAATTCCATTTGCCACTCGTTAGAGACGACGGAACAGTTGAATGTGTAATTATATGATTGAAATCATTAGATCGCCGCTTTTAGAGCACAACATAAAACACACAGACTCCCCACTAAAGGAGGTACCCGACTCTCTGAGCATATCAATACAGAGGAGGTGGAAGCCTTATCCCTATTGATGACATTCAAGAATGCTGTTCTTGAACTCCCCTATGGTGGTGCTAAAGGAGGACTCAAGATAAATCCCAAAAATTACTCCAAAAGAGAAATTGAAACCCTCATGAGAAGATTCACAATCGAATTAGCTAAGAAGAATTTCATCGGTGCAGCCATCGATGTTCCAGGACCAGATCTCGGAACAGGAGAGCGTGAAATGTCTTGGATGAAAGACGCCTACTCAAAATTCGCAGGTCATCTAGATATCAACGCATCGGGTTGCGTGACAGGAAAAGCAATCAATCAAGGTGGTATTCCAGGACGAACAGAATCAACTGGCCTTGGAGTTTTCTATGCCACCAGAGAAATTCTAGAAGACACTGAATTTTGTCTCCAAAATAACATCCCTCCAGGCCTAAGAGGAAAATCTGTCATCATCCAAGGATTTGGAGCTGTTGGTTACTATGCTGCCAAATACATGCAAGCCTATGGTGCCAAAATTGTCGGAATCGCTGAACAAGACGGATCCATCTACGACCCCAATGGAATCGACCCAGAAGATTTACACGCCTACAAAACAACAAAGAAAGGAATCAAGGGATACCCCAAAGCAGCATAATTTTTCGATGATGATAATGCACTATTCTAAGAATGTGATATCTTCATCCCAGCAGCCTTTGAACAAACCATCAACAAGGTATTTTATTCTATTTGAACATTAGAAAAATGCTGATAAATTCAAATGCAAGGTTATTGCTGAGGCAGCCAATGGTCCCACAACACTAGCAGCTGAAGAAATCCTAACAAAGAAAGGAGTGAAGTTCCTCCCCGATATCCTCTTGAATGCTGGTGGTGTTACTGCATCATATTTTGAATGGCTTAAGAACTTAGATCATATTAGGTATTTTAAAAATAATATTAACCAAATAGACCAGGAAGACTCACAAGAAGATGGGAAGAATCGTCCAAATATAAGTTGTTGGAAGCAATTCAATTGTCCACAGGTCTCAGAGTCGATGTTGCTAGAAACTAACAAGCAGCAAAACTATTGGAAGGACCCTCCCCCAAAGACTTAGTATTCACAGGACTTGAGGAGTCTATGATGGTTTCAGTAAAGGCAACTAAGGAAACAGCAACAAGATTGAAGATTTCATTGAGAATGGCAGCATATTACAATGCACTTATGAAATTACACGGCCATTATGAAATTGCAGGTTTTAGATGATTTATTATAAAGAAATAAAATGTGTGTTTATAAATTTTATTTATGGACTGCCATTAACCTGTATGTGAAAAGGAGGATGTGAAAAACTTTCGTTTAACTAAAAAAACAAGATTGGATTTTGATGATACTGAGTGTCCATTGGGTCGAAATACTTTAGGTTTATATACATGGAATTTCCTTCATACTATGGCAATATATTATCCTGATAATCCAACTTAAGAACAATAAAATAAAATGAGAAATTTTATAGATGGCTTAGCAGAATTTTATCCCTGCAATGTATGTAGGAAAGATTTTCAAAAGGATGTGATTGCGAGTATATGATAAAAATATTCTAGATCCTCCATTAGTATAAAATAGATAGGAGCTATCGGTATGGTTTTGTGAGCGTCATAATGAAGTGAATTAAAAATTAGGGAAGACTATATATGATTGTTCATTTAGAAATTTAGAAGAACGATGGAGAACAGGGTGTAAATGACTTACCTCATACTTTATCTACAAATTCTCTATATTATTAAAAAAATAAATTTAATATGGAAATTAAGGGATTGAAGGATCTTCTTGAAATGTATAACAATACATGTGAACTGAAGAAGAAGGCTGAGAGACGACTCAAAAAGTTCACAGAGCGATTATCTGAGGAAGATAAGAAAAATCTGGGAGCCATTGATGAAATGAATCTCCTAAGACTCCAAATAAAGGATGAGAGAAGAAAGGCACAAGAGGATATAGTTAGGCCATCCTACATAAAGCTATAGAATGACTTGGGCATAAACAATAACTAATTGAAGAAATAACTTGATGAGTTAAAACTAAGTATCAATAATTATGATGTAGAATTCGAGTAAGAGCTCAATTAGTAGAAGGCTAAGGTAGCCTCCCTAGAGAATGAGAAACAACAACTTGTTTTATAGATAGAGCGCGATTCCCTAAGACATGAAAAGGAGTTGTCGGGAATGCACAAAATGTTCAAGCACGAACAGAAATGTATTATTTAATATCTATTAAAATAGAACATGGTAGAACTCAAGAAATGGTTTAAAGCCTCTAGGACATGATAAGAGGTTAATTAGTTGAAGCGCAAAAAAACGTCTTTCAGGAATTGATCCAATAGATGGCTGTCTAGATAGCTGACCTCTAAGCAAAAAGTATTAAAATATTAATAATTATTAGCTCAACAACAATCAGTTCCTTAAATAGGACAATTGTAAGATATCCAATTGGATTTACAAAACGATAATCAATTGAAGTTTGAAGATGCCAATCAAATTGAATTGAAACAAGATATGGAACTCCAACAAGGATAGCAAGAACTACAAATCTAAATTGATTAACTAAACTTAGAGCACACTAACGTTAAAGATGAAAGGGAATAATTAAAGTAATAGCTTGAAAATCTGAGTATTGAGTTAGAGAAGTTGAAAGAAAGTAATTAATTATAATATAATTAGCCGAAAGCTAAATTTAGATCAAAGAGAAAGAATTGTAGGAAGCAGTAGAAATCAACACAAAATCATAATAAGATATTGAGTAATTGAGAGATTAACTCAGAGCCAAGGAATAGAACTTTGATGAAATTTACAACTCATAGTCTAGAATAATTTCTTCATTATATTAAGAGAATTAGAAAATATAGCATATGTTATCAAAGAAAATTGAGGGTTTATAATAAAAATCGGAAAACTAAGCCAAGTAATAAGAAGATAGAATTACTTTACAAAGGAATAGCTATGAGGAGAAGTTAGATTAAACTTAATAAGAAATTAATACTTTAAAGGAAAACTTCAAGAATGAGTATTAGAAGGTTTAGGACATCATTTAGGATCAAGATCAAAAACTAGAGAAATAAGTGAAAGAAAATGAGCTACTCATCAATTAATTAGCAGAATTGAAATAATAGAGAGATGAAATAGAAAGCTAACTAAACTAGCTGAAAGAAAAATCATAATAAGTAGAAAGTAAGTTATTTAGTAATTTAGGTGAAAAACTCTAAGTTCAATAAGATTTAGCTGCCTCAAGGGATAAGATCCACTAACTAGAGGATAAGGTTAAACATGAAAATGATTGTAAAAATATTAACTTATGATAGTATACCATAAATCTGTTGAAATCTCAAGAGAAGTCAATTCAAGGAAAACTACCCAATTGAAATAAGTAGAATAGGAAAAGTCTGAGGTGGCTAAATTCAATGAAATATTGAAATTAGAAGTATCGCAATACTAGGAATAAATTGGATAATTAGTCCTCAAATAGCAAGATATTGATTAGGATTTAGTATAGAAATAAGAGAAGATTGATGTTTTGTAAGCCTAAATCTAAGATAAAGAGAATGCTCTAGCTAAAATATAACAAGAGAAATAGGAACAAGAAAATCAATAAAAGGAAAAATAATAAGAAGTTGAGCAATTAATTGCCTCATTATCCTCAACTATTGCTAAATTAAATGATGAAAATGATAATCTTAAAGTATTATTAAAAGAGTCTGTTTAGAATTATGATAATGTCATTTAGGAGTTAAATACTAAAAATAATGAATTATAAAATGGACAATAGAATTAAGACTAACTGAAGAACTAAAACTAAGAGTAGTAATAACTCGTTGAGTAGTTATAGAAGGAGATCAATTAAAATAAGGAGTAGATTTAGGATTTGATAAAATAAGTTGAAAAAGAACAACAAATGTATTAGAAATCAGTTGAAATCTCAAGATAAATCAGTGATAAGAAAAAAACACAAATTTAAGAAATAGCTAAGGAGAAATCTTAAGTATCATAAATGGCAGAAACTTTAAAAGAAGAGTGTACATAGTACCAATAGTAAGTATACTAACTCACGCTCAAAGAAGCAAGTTTATAATAACAGTTAAATGACTACCAAGAGTAAATAGATAAACTTAATCAAAAAATATAAGAATAATTGGTTAATAACTAATAATTGTAAACCTAATTAGAATAAATAAGCTAGAAGCATGAGACTCTAGAAATTATCTAATAGTAAACCTCAAAAACTCTTGATTTGAAATAAGAAGACTTAAAAAACAATGAATAAGAATTAAACAAATTATAATTAGAGATCTAGAAACAATAGAGAGAATTCGCTTAAAGCCAAGAAAAGGCATCTGATGAATTGAAATAACAGTAGGATTTAATCAAAGAACTTTAAACAAAACTAGAAGATGCTGAGAATAAGTATAACTAATCAACTGACATTTCTAAAAAGTTGTAGAGTAAATTTAAGGAGAAGATAGACAATCTAAGTGAAGAATTGAAAAAGCAATAAGAATACGGAATATTTGCACAATAAGAAGCCCAAAAACAAAGAGAAGAACTCCAATCATAACTCAAAGAGTATGAAAATTTGATGGGTCAAAAACTAAGTAAATATAATAATCTAATTTAGCTATCTAATAATAATAGGATGGAGTCATTGAAATATTTAAGAAGAAAAGTGAGGAAAAAGAATAAGAGCTAATCGAAGCTAAAGAAGAAATCTAAAAGTTAACTAATGACTGGTAGCAAAAGCACAATCAATAGGAATCTTTCATATAATAATAATAAGAGATCATAGATAAGCAAATTAAAGATCATGAAGAAGCTATCTAAAAGTCTCAAAATTAAGAGGCAGAGACTAAATAAAAACTTTAAGATTATATTGCTCAAAGTAAAGAAGAATAACAAAGTATATTTTATCATATAACTTAGAACTCAATTAAAATATTGAAGAAAAGCAATAAGCAATAGACTAGTAGAAGATAGAGATTCAACAACTGAACACAAAGGCAGAGAACTTAACTAAAGAACTGGAATAATCTAAGTCTCTATATGACTAATCAGTTGAGATCAGTAGGAAGGTTAAAGAAAAATTGTAGAATCAATTATAAGCTAAGGAATAAGAGATATTGAATCTATAATAACAAACTTAGAAGTAGGAGAATGAACTTAAAGAATAAATTTTGGGTCTGAACTAGAAGGTAATGGAAAAGGATTGGGAGATATAAAGACAAAATGAAGAAATTGCCTAAGATAAATAATACTCATAACAACTATAAGCAGAGGCTAAACAAATTTGCAAATAAGCCATAGACAAGATTGAGGATACACTCAAATAAAAGATATAAAATGTTTTCGCTGTCTTAGAAAGAGCCTCATAGTTTGATTTGAAGATTAATGAAATTTTAGTGAATATTGATAAGCAAAAGAAACAAATTAAAGAGAAATTAGATAAACAAGAACAATTAATCTAGAATAAGGATGAATAAATCTAATAACTATAAAATTCTAAGGAATAATTGGAAAATCAACTTAAAAAGTTATAGGAAGAGCATAATGGCTAAGGATAGTATTTGTTCAAGGTTATACTTGACCTAAAGGAAAAAGAAAAGTTATCAACTTAGCAGGCCAAGCAAATAACTTAATAAACAAATCAAATTCAATAATTATCCTCCTAAGTTTAAGAGTAACACTAGAAATTGGAAACTGCTTAAGCCAACACTTTATAAGTGATAATGAAACAATAAATATAAGAATCCGAACTTGAGTAACTATAATAAGATTTAGAAGAAAAACAATAAGAATTAAAAAAATTAGAGAAGGAATCATAAGAATAGATTTAACTTCTCAATTAGAACATCTAATAATAGGTCGAGGAAAATAAGAAGATTACAAAGGAGAAAGAAAGTGAGGCTGTCCTACACTAAGCTAAGGAAGAAAAACTATAAGAATAAATAAATCAACTTAATACTGAGATTTAGGATATTTAAGAAGGTATTTTAGAAGAACATCAGATTTAATAAGCTGAAGGAGGTGATCCATTCGATTTCAAGTCTCCAGTCTAAAGAATTGATTAAGTGATGAAGAATCTCTAAAAGAAAATCGATACTAAATAGAAGGAATTCTAAGATCTAACACAAAAAACAACAGAATAGATTCATAACTTAAACTAAGATATCAAGTAGTTGAACGATGATAAAGATGGTTTAAACAAAAAGTTAGAGGAGTTGAATTAATAATTAAGCGCTCTATAAAAGAAATATGATGATTCTGAGTGGTTCAGAGGAGAAGAGAATAGTAAAGCAAAAGCTCTTGAATAGGAATTATCTTAGTAGATATAAAATTTAGAATAAAATCTTTAGAGTAAAAATTAGGAACATGAATAATATGTTAAGAAATCACAAGATGAAATACAATAATTGAATGAGAATATTAAGTAGATCTCCTAAGAAAAAGAGAGCGAAGCAATCCTCTACCAAACAAAGGAGTAAAATCTAAAGATCCAAATAGATTAACTTAATAGTGAAATCTAAGATATTTAGGACGGAGTCTTGGAGGAACATTAAATCAATCAAGCATAAGAGGGTGATCCTTAAGAATTCAAGTCTCCAGTTTAAAGAATTGAGTAGGTCTTGAAGAATTTACAATAGAAAGTAGACACAAAGCAGAAGGAATACTTGGAATTAAATTAATAGACCACAGAATAGATCCATAATTTATAATAGGATCTTAAGTAATTAAATGAGGAGAAGGAGTAATAACAATAAGAACTCAATAAATAGATATAGTCTCTACAAGGAAACTTGGATAATAAAACATAAGAGCATGATTAATATGTTAAGAAGTCAGAGGAGGACATTTAGTCACTTAATACTAATATTCAACAACTCAATCAATCATTAGAATAAAAGACTAAAGAATATGAATAGTTGTAATTAAATTCTACTGAATAAATCAAGGACTTAAATTAGAATATCGCAAACTTGAATGAGGATAAGAAGGCTTTGGAGTAAAAGATTTCTGAACTTAACTCATAAATCCAATGCTAGTAGAATTTGATTAATGATAAAGATCAGGAAATATAATAGACTAAATCATCTTTAGATAATGTTCAATAACAATCAAATCAACAAAAAGAGTAAATCTAAAAATTAGAGAACACAGTTTAAGAAAAAGTTTAGGAATATGAGCAATTATAAGCTAAAACCGATAATTAGATTAATGATTTAAATAATAACATCAGCAAAGCTGAACAATAAATTTAAGAACTTAATGTGAACATTTAACAACAATAAGAGGAAAGCAAAAAATAAAAGGAGAGCTTTGAGTAAAAGGTTTAACAAGTAAACGAGAAGATTTAGTCGAATGAAGAATAAATTAAATAATTAGATCAGGATGTAAAATAAAAAGAATAAACAATCCAATAAAAGTAAGAGGAAATAGTGTAAAAAGAGAATACATATTCCTCCGAAATCAAAGAATTGTAATAACAAATCTAATAGAAGGTTCAAGAGACAGAATAATTGGTTGCTCAAACCTCATAATAAATATAACAACTCAATGAAGATATTAAATAGATCTCTTAAGAAAAAGAGAGTGAGGCAATTTTGTATCAAAACAAGGAGTAAAATCTTAAGACTTAGATAGAATAATTGAATAGTGAAATATAGGATATCTAGGATGGTATTTTGGAAGAGCATTAGATCTAATAAGCTGAAGAAGGTGATCCTTAAGAATTTAAGTCTCCTGTTTAAAGAATTGAGTAGGTTTTAAAGAATTTACAATAGAAAGTAGACACTAAGCAGAAGGAATATTTAGAATTAAACTAACAAACCACTGAATAAATACATAACTTATAATAGGATATTAAATAATTAAATGATGAGAAGGAGTAATTACACAATTTAGTCCAAGATAAAGATAAGAACATAGGTGATTTAAATACAAAGTTAGAATAAAAGATCTAAGATTACAATCAATAAGTGGAGTAATCGTAAAATCAAATTAAGAATCTAAATGAACAATTACAAAATCTTAATAATGAGAAAAATAATGAAAAACAATAATTTGAGAGTCAAGCCTAACAATTAAATAAGTAAATAGAAGAGACAACCTAATAACTTAATGCTACTTAAAAGAAGTTTGAAGAATCTGAGTGGTTTAGAGGTGAAGAAAATAGTAAAGCAAAGGAATTGCAATAAGAACTTAATAATTAAATCCAATCTTTGTAAGGAAATTTGGATACCAAAATATAAGAACATGATCAATATGTTAAGAAGTCAGAAGAAGAAATTTAAAAATTAAATACTAATATTCAATAACTCAATCAATCATTAGAATAAAAAACTAAGGAATATGAAGAATAAATAAAATCCAACCAATAACTTTAAGGATAGCTTAATGATTTATAAAATTAGTATGATAGCAAATTGAAGTTGCTAGAAGTATTTACAAATGAAACAACTCAATAAATCAATCAGTTAAAGGATAATATAGAACAATTGAACCAATAGAAGGACTAATTAGTTTAGGAGTATGAAAATAAGCTTGCTGCTCATCAAAATACTATTTAGGGACTAGAGAATAATAAACAATAATTAGAGACTCAGCTCTAATAAACAAATGAGTCATTATAGAAAGAGAAAGACACCAATAATTAGCATGTGCTAAGATAAGAACAATTAAATAACTAAATAAATGCCTTATCTGGTAGATTGGAGAATAAAACTTAACAATTTGATAAATTTGTCAAATTAAATGCAGAATAAATAAGTAGCCTAAAAGCTGAATTAGATGAACTTAATGCCGAGAAAGAAAATCTAATAAGCTAGAATACCACTATCGTCTAAGATTAGGAGGAGAAGATAGAGCATTTAAGTGAATAGAAGAAATAACTTGAGGAACAACTTAACATGACTACTGATCTCTACAATTAGGAGTAGGAGTTAAACAATTAGAATAGGACTTAAATTGAAAATCTGACTTCTAATAATTAGTAGTTAACCCAACAGTTGGAACAGAAGACTAATGATCTTAACTAATTCGTGGCAGCTGCATAGGAATAAATTAGAGACTTGAGTTAAAATGTGGAAAATCTGGTTTCTGAGAAATAGGACCTAATAAACTAATTGGATCAATCATTAGCAGATTATAATACCTTAGTTCATTAATCCGATTAATAGTAGGAATAAATCAAATCTCTTAAGTAGAACATCGATAGTCTCATTAAATCTCATATGAGAGAAATCTAAGATCTCAAAGAATAGATGGATTAAGAGTTGGCTGATTTCTAGAGAAAACTACAGGACTAGTAGTTGAAGTTCCTTAACGAATTGGCAGCCAGAGATGCTAAAATTGTTGAGTTACAATAGCTCTTAGAATAGAAGAATGCTGAAATAAGAGCTAAGACCAAATAAATAAGAGAGTAATAATTAAAGATAGATTAATAATAATAATAAATCTTATTATAAGAAGAAACAATATAAAACAATAATGTAGAGTATGATAAATAATATGACTCCTTAACTCAAAATTATACCAAATAAATTCAATAGTACAGATAATCCCATGCCACATAACTTAAACAATTAGAACAGATGATCTCATAATTAGAGAGAGATAAGTTGGCATTACAATCTGAGTTAGATGAATCCAAGGATACCAACAATGAGTTTGAGCAAAAACTTTTACAAAAGAACCAATAACTATAGGGCGAAAGAAGGTTAAAATTATTAGAAGCAACAGAGTAGAATCTCAAGCAGTATGCCAATAAGCTCAACAAGGAGAATATTCAACTCAAGACACAATTAGGGTCAGTTTAAGAGAAGCTCATTCGATTAAAATCAGCCTACGACTAGATTCAGGATTAAGTTAAGGACACTTAGGACGAAAAACTAATGGATGTTCTACAAAAGATTAAGAATGACTCATTTTTATCAACTCTCCAGCCTAGCCCTATGAAGTCATCCCAATAATAGGGTGGTGCTAAATCATTAGCCGATTCAACAAGATATCTCCTCAATAAGCCTCGTGCTAGTGTGAGTGGTTCACTTAGAGGATCAATCATATCAAGAAATTCTGAAACAAGTCAATAAGTCTTATCACCTGATGGAAAGTACTAATTAAATATATTAAGTAGGACTGACTTAGAGAAAATGTTAGATGACGATTCCTCAGGAGGGTAATGAATATTATATAAAAAATGATTTTTCAACATTTTTCATCATGGTAACTCCATAGGAAACTCTTAGGGCCTCTACCAGCTGCTCGTTTCACGAATTCTGCATCATTGGGTGGTTTTATCTATACAATTAATATAATTTCCTACCTTCTTTGTTGCACTTGAAAGCATACTTTAAACCGAAAGACATACAGAGGCAACTGTCAATGCAGCTGACCATTCATCAAACAATATCGATAGGCAGATGAACCCATTGGAGTATATATGCTCATGCTCAGGAGGCTTTCCAATAAAAATAACCTTTTAAATTTTTTTTTAAATAATACTTCTGGAGACTCGATTGGCTAAACAATTGAATAAATAGGAGCTATATTTTAATAACAATTACATAATCATCTGAGAATTTAAACTACAATCTAAATAAAACATATAAAATACTCGAATTTTTCTCCCTCATATAATGTTCCCTTTGCACCTTCAAATGCAACAATCCAATGCTTCAAGTTATTCTATGGGTTTTTCACTTAGAAAACATCCGCATAATTTTTCTAGAGCTACTCTAAATCTTTCTACAATCTCTTTGTCATTCGGTTTATCATTTTTTTTTTATATCTCAATATTAATATTATTTTGTTTGTAAATAAATTGTTTGAAAATACGAATGTCCTACCAAACACCACCAAAGCCAACACAATAACTTAGAATAAGATCTGAGAGTTCTGATTAGTTTTACTCACCACTAAGTCTATCACCCATAAGATTTGAGTATCCCAAAATAAGGGCGCCTCGTCATGAGATTGAAGAATCAAATGACATTTTGATGCTCAAGGTACTCATAGGCATATCAGTCTTCTTCTCCATACTATTACTGATAACATAATGATTTATTTATTTTATATTGTTGCAGCTTTTGATCCAAATGATGAATTTCTTAGACCCTCCCTCAAAGTTGTTTTGAATGGATAAACCAAACATATGTTCGACAACCAAGTTATCATCCATGAAAATACAAGAATCGATAGTGGCACTCCAGAATTCATTGAATATGTAGATGAATATGATCCATATCAAATTATGGATCCAGACGATGTGAGAATAGCTAGATGGGGCTGGGATAATAACGAGTAGTAAATCCCTACAATTCACTTTCCAAAAGGCAATTCCTCAAATTATCAACTCCAAAACTATCTAGGTGATGGCACTTATTCAGACGTATACACCGCTATATAACTAACCACCAACAATACAGTAGTGGTTAAGACGATAAAATCAGCATACAAAAAATATGCAGAAAGGGAATTGTGTGCTCTTTTAAGACTTAAAAACACGCACCAAGATTCAATAGTCTAAGTGATTGACGCCTATATGAATGAAAGCTCTCCAGTCATTGTATTTGAAGAATTATCTGAGGCAAAAACATTTGATTACTTGACATACTACAACTAATTAGATATACTCAAGATAAAACTATATTTCAGGAAATTATTCTATGCCCTTTATGTCAGTCATTCAAAGGGAGTCATGCATCTTGACATCAAGCCAGCTAACATTATATATTAAGGTGAGGATGTTCAAATTATAGATTGGGGAGTAGCTGATTTTTATTTCCCATTAAAATAATACAGGACAAGAGTTGGAACTCGACATTACAGAGCACCTGAACAATTGATTCATTATAAGTACTACGACTACTCAGTTGATGTATGGGCGATGGGATGCATACTAGCTGATGCTCTGTTCCAAAAACACCCATATTTTGATGGGAAAAATAACGATGATTAATTACTTCAAATTATTAAGGTGCTTGGATCTGAGGACTTTTGGCTATTTTGTTAAAAATATAATATAACAATAGATCCTGTTCTAGACAGAAAGCTATAGGGGTATCCAAAGATAGAAATAAACAATAGCACACTACCCCCCCATGCAATAGATTTATTGAATAAAATATTTGTTTATGATCATCGTGTGAGGCTAACTGCAAAAGAAGTATTAGAACATCCATTTTTTATGTGAATTTTTCAATATTATCATTTAAAATCGAATAATTCAACTTCGAACTTCAATGTCGAATTGGGAGGTATGATTGGAGGATAACCCTATTTGCCATAAGCATATTCTGGAGGACATGTCAAGTTGGCTACCTATCCCTTCGACATTTAAGCAACTCCTTCATCCCAACCTCGAATCACTTAACCCAATCCAAGTTTGAAAGTAAACAACTTACCACGATCTCTTGATGAATCAAATTTCTTTCCATCCAAAAGCGTACCTACATAATGAACACTCACTGTTTGTCCTTTCTAAGGGAAATTTATGCCATCTCCAGCCTTAACAGTTTCCACCTTGAAATTATTGTTCATTTAATAAATTATTTTTTTATTTAAAAACTCAAATCCAAAATTTCACTATTGTACTTAGGATTTGAAGAACATATCATGTGAATGTTTATAATTAGATACCATATAATTCAATTTAAATTTTTTATTTTTGTTCAATTTTATAGAATTATTTTATGAAGATTAATACTGAATCATTTTAATCCACATCTTTGTTAGCATAAGAATATATTTTAAATATCTGATTAGCATGACTAATTAATATGACACTGGTCTCGTAACTTTTACATCTCGCCTTAGCTTTGTTTTGCTAAGTCTTTAATTTATTATTTTAAATTCAGTTTTTCTGCTTTTAACTTACTTACATCATCAATAAGAAGGGGAGAATAATAAGAGCCTTAGTTCTGAACTTTCACTAGGTTGGTTTACTTATCAGCCTTTATGTCAACACTTACCGAGTAGTTGTGTTGGACTAAAATATTATTTTATATTTTATTACTTTAAGGAGATGCAGTATAATTGGTTGATTAGGTGATTTGCCTAGAACGACAATCTTTAGAACCCAAATCAAGTTTTTTAAGCTCTGTAAGGACATTTCTGCAAGTCATCTTAGATAGCAAGTAATCGAGCCTTATAGCAGCATATTTTTAAAATATCGATGTTTTCTTAACATTATTCTTTTGTACCATGTTATGGATAGCTTATTTCATATTGTTCCTTTAAATCATTTTAATTATGTGAAAAAATCTCAAAATTCCAATTGATATATTGTAGCTAAATTGATTATTTATACTACGTATTAATTGCAAAAAAAACAAAAATAAGATCTTTCAATGATAAGATAAAGAATTATATTATTAAATTATAAAATATAATTTAGTTTCACTAAAAGTATACAAAATATAAACTTCATTCAAGGCAATCCAGTGAATTATTCTGCTTTATAAAAATTCCATAATTAGGTTTTTATCAACAATAATTATTATGAAATTATTTTTAACACTCCCTCTTATTCTTCCTAAGACTAATGGTCCTTAAATAGAACTCTTATCAAACAATCTCGGCTTTAATATTTTAATAAAAATTCATACCTACCAACAGCTAACAAACCTGCCTTTACAGCCATTCTGATGCCAAGCGGATGATGAGGACCTAAAGCATCATTATATGCTGATTAACATAATGATATGAGGCTCTTTTATTTGTGTTACACTAAGCCCTCAATTAGGCAATAAACAAAATCTAAAAACCACATTAGTCTTAAAGTTGTTCTAGCAGTTGATTCATATCTATAATAAAATTATCCTTTAGAGGTTTCGGGTGAATTTTCTCCATTCAAGGTATGAATATCTATTCTACCTATATTAATTTACTCATCGATTTTTCTAAAAGTATGAAATTCAACAATCCCTCCTCAAAATAAGGATGAAGTTTAAAATTTTCTTCAATTATCCTACATTTAGTAGTAATATCCTCAAATGCCTATCTTAAAATTCCACCCATTTCCATAAATATCTCTAATTATTTATTGAAAGATTACTAATGTAGTCTCCAAACAAAGTTCCAAGAAATTAGTATAGTATTAGAAATGATTTAAATCACATGATATGGCTTCGACTAACCAAACATATTTATTGATGTCAAACATAGGAGTTTAATTCATATTATATAATAAATTCAAGGTAAATCACATAAATTCTATTATTTGAAGAATGTCCACAGACTTGATTTCAACTTATTGAGCTTTGCAACTAATATTATTAGTATCTCATCCTATTGCTCTTGTGTCCATTCACCCTTAAACAAGACTTTAATTAAATAATCACGGCTAATATTTATTATATAAGTCTTACTTTCCCACAGTTAACAAACCAGCCTTTACAGCCATTCTTAAAGCGAATGGATGATGAGAACCAAGAGCATCGTCATAAGCAGTCTTACACAAAGTTGATAATGATTTGTTCTTTTAATTTACCAATCCATCTAATAATATGTAAACAAAGTCTAAAAACCACATCAGTCTCAATGTAGTTCTAGCAGTCGATTCATAGTTATAGTATTTGTCATCTTTTGGTAATTTTGAATGTTCCCCATAATACTTATGAATATCTAATCATATTATTATTTACTTTGGTCTATCTCAAATTTTATAAAATCGATCAATCCTTTATCAAGGAGTTCAGGATGCATATTATAATTTCTCTCAATTATATTACATTTAGCTGTTATATCTTCAAAGGCTTATTTTAATATTCCTCCCATTTCAACAAATATCTAATATAAAACATCTTTTACCTTTGTTGCTTCTCGACAAAATTATACGAATACTTCATGTTATTAGATTTTTTCTGTATCATCGAACAATATTTCTACTAATCCAGAGTATAACTTAATGTCAAATTTCTATTATTGTTATTAATCCATATAGATAATACTTATAATTAATAATATGAATTCACTGGTTTATCAATCCTAAATCATGCGGTTCCATATAACATAAAATATATTCTATGAAACATAGAATATAAATGTAGAATTATCTATAAATGATATATTGAATAATTTGATATTTATTAATAATTCATACTATTTTGATCTTATTCTACTCCTAAATGCTCTGACTTAATATATTAAGTATTGATCTATTCATATCAGGAGGACCACAGATACTCACTTAATTTTTACCATCCTTTATTTAGGAGTTGATATACGATTGATCGAAATGCCCTTATAATAATACTAATAATCTTACCTTATAAAGTAAGAATCGATTTATCTTTTGCCTTGTTCGAATATCTCACTTCCATATCAAACAATTTCAAATTATGCTTTTTGTTTATCTCATACAGCCTTCTTATCCAATCTGAGCCTATAAACTCTTTCTCTGATTAAAAGGCTGCACATAGCTTAAAGGAAAAGTTAGTTCCTAATTAATCATTTTTGTCAAAAAACTATTAAGCTAGTTATTAATCTAGTTAAATTAATTTAATATGTTACTCTATTAAGCTACAACTGTATAAATCGATTTAAAAAGCAAATGATCAAGTAAGTCTATAAATGGTAATATCCCAGTTCCACCAGTAAAGGCACATTAATAATTATTAACATCTAACTCAAGACCTCTTCCAATTGGTCCATCAATATAAATAGGATTATTGGAGTTGAATATCTCAACAGTTAGAGCCTTAGGATAATCATATCTCTTAATAATCAAAGGTAACGAATCTGAGAATTTGTTTTATAAAACAGGCACGCTCTAAACTTTGCCCTACTCGAATGAATCATAAAATTTCAACGCTTCTTATCTGTAGCTCTAATAAGATTTGTTCATTGACATAATTTTTGTATACATTCTTACTATTCCCCCAACTTCCTAGAATGAAACATTAAAATGTTATCCAAAGTCCTCAACATTCTAATTTAAAGATAATTTAATTCCCTATTTAGTGTAATTAAATTATGTGATCTATTAGGTTATCTGTTCTTTGCTTTCAATAATCCACTTCTTGTCCTATGACTTAGCTATTTGAGTAGCGATTAAAGATGGCTAAATTGTTCCTATATATCTTTAAATTAAAGATTGATATGCTGTGGAACTATGCTTATGCTTTTTAATTTTAGTAGATTCAATCCCATAAGCACCATAGAAAAATCTACTAATTTCCCTTCCTTGGCAATATGCTATCATAAAATTACCAGCTGGATGCATATAATCAGTAAGATCATAAACATCGTTTCCCATCAAAACCCATATTAAATTAGGAAATTATTAAATGATTGACTCACTGGATACCTTCTTATTCAATAATTCAAGTATCTTGGATTAATCTGGTGTTAACTCCTATGTTAATTAAGGTTAAACAATCTATGTAATCAACTTACCCTTTCGCTTCTTCCTCTCAAGTACTATTTATAATATCAGTAATGCTGCTACCCAAACTGATGCTATGATGATCAAGGTATTATTTTCTTTGGCAATAAGGCCAAGTAGGATCACAAGCTTAGAAAAAGCATAAAGTATCATCCCTATCAGCATATGAATCCCTCTTACTATTTTTAGGAATTCCTTGTTTTATTTCACATATGCTTCTGTATTGACTCTAGTCACAATACCTAATATATGTTACACAATTAATAGAACTAAGAATATAAGTGCCATAACCTTGTGAGCCATGCCTACATCACTATTCTTGAATCCAGCTTCGAAATCAGATGACAAGCAAATTATTATTATTATAAGGGTAGTAAAATCCACTAGAATAAATAATAAGGCGTGAAATTTAATATAATTATTATTAGTTTTTAAGTGTCTTGATATGATTACTCCTATATCCACTATGAAACCCCATAGGATAAAGAAAATAAAGGCATGAACATAAAATAAGGTATTTGGCTCATCCTCATGTATGGGATCAATTTACAGTAGCCTCTACTATCCATCGTTATCAATAAAACCTTAATCTTATTCAATTTATTGGATTTTTAAATTAGGAAATTTGGAACGTACTTGGATTTATATTTTGGTAAAATCATTAAAAGTGTCACACTGGTTTACAATGAAGCTTACCTTCTCAGAGTAACACTGACACAATTAACATTCGATGAGCATAGGACTTTTCTAATGATACGATTATTAAAATACAATATCAGATTCAAATATTAATTGAACCTTTTCATGATACACTGCTGTTATTATTTAAATGTCCTCACTCTATGTTCTTTGCATTAAATTTTTAGCCTAGATCAAAGCTATCAAAATTAAGACAATCATTTATTAATACAACAATTTCATAATTAGGCATTTATACCACAAAGAAAAAGCTAGGAATTTAGAAGTCATTTCTAAATTCCGAAATATTAATATATTACAATTTCATTATCTTTAATATTATTAATTTAATTGAGCACAGTAATATTTAATAAATCAAATTTTACTTTAATTCGAAAGTATCAAACTATATTGAATGTGTAATTTAATGAACACAAAATAATCTGCCATATAATTGAATCATCTTAATTAAATAATTCGCTTAATAATAAGTTATCTACATTTACAAAAAGATTCTGTGCTATCAGATTTAACAACTCTATTTTCTGTGTCTTTAAAAGTTGTATATTAAATATGTCGATTATAAAAATAAAATAATTACACTTGAAATTATAAATTTAATTATATCTCATTCTTAAACAGACTGAATTTCCATTTATATCATTTGGCATTATGGATTTCTTAAGTGTACACCTACATTCACAGGTATCAAAATTTAAGGTTGATATATTTTCAAAAAATACATTTAGACAAGTTCACAAATCCTGGAGGAATATTAGTTTGGATCATATCAAGTTTCGCAGCTGTTATGACATTTCAAACAAATTTCGTTTGTCATTTGATAGGAAGGTGCATACTCCAAATTTATGGAATCTATATAAGAGTCATTATTTTGCCTTTTCAAGTCTAAAAATTATTGTCATCATTCCGAATGTTTATTATATCATATGCTTGTGCACTCCAAACTTTTGCCATCATCAATTGACTTACAGATACAAGAAGAATTTGTAGGATTCTCTTCTTATAATTATTTTTTTATCTAAAAAATGTATATATTATGAACAATCACATTTAGTATGAAATATTAAATGCAACGAAAATAATATAATATCACTATTGTTCAATGCATAAAGTAATTTAGCATGATATCCTAAACAACTGGTAAATATTGAACTTATAGTTTAAAGATCTCTAAAAATGATTAGCTTTATTGGATGTATTTAAGAATTTTATGGGAATTAAATTTAATATGTAAAAACCTATCATTTTATCTTTTCCTGGTTGGGGTACTAATGCAAAATTCATGAAATTTTAAATGGGAGATCTTCATGATTTGATATCTAAGTAGTTTGATATCGAATATTTAGAACCCACATTCTTGATTGATTCTTAATAACATGTTGATCCTGTAATGTTAACGCTGATTCCACCTGGAGGTATAATAATCATAATTATTCCAGAGAAAATATATAGATGGGGAGATAAATTTATGGACATGCAATAAGATGTTGAAAATACTAAAAAGAGAATTTTAGAAGATGATAGGATTATTGGACTGATGGGATTTTCTCAAGGAACATGCATAGTATTTGAGATTGGGCAATAATGCCATCATAATGAAGAATTGAGGAAAAGAATAAAATTTCTCATCCTCTTCACTACTAGTGGATTAAAGCCGGATAAAAAAGTTTATAACAAATAAATTCCTATCCGAATTCCAACTTTGCAAACGATTGGGACTAAGGACTTTCTCTACCTTGAGAGCTTGGTTTAATGCAACTAACTACTTAATCCTGTTATCATTAAAACAGATCAAATACATAGGATTCCTAGATTTGATCCTAACTAAAAGAAAATATTAATGTAATTCCTGAAGGAGAGTACTATGACTCCAAATATTTGAATTTTTATATAATCATATTTCAACTGTTTTAGATATAACCTAAGAAACTATCTTATTCAAAACATCATCAAATGTTATTTCGAGATTTCTAAAAAATAAGTTTTAATCCTTTGTGATTCTAATAGTTCCATCTCCAATTAACCGATTAATCTTTTTAAATATCTCAAGCCTTTGATCCGGACGCAACATATTGTTCTCTTTAATAAGCTTATCAATTAATTCATATATATATTTGGCATTTTCCTCAATTTAGAGGTTATTTATAAATTCTGCATAATAAATCCAAACTTAAGGATCGTAGCTTGAATCAAATATCCCTCTAATGATTTCCAACATCTCTAAGCAATAATTCTTAATTATATCTGAATCCTTATCTGATAGTATTCTGAAAAAGTCAAGTACACTTTTGTGAATTTTGTCATAATTCTCGTCGCAAAGTTTATGAATATATTCATTCACTTGTTTTCTCTCAAAAAATTTCACAATCTAATCTTCATCTCCTCCCTCAATGAACTTGTTAAAAGTATCGATTATTAATTCAGCCGATTTCGATTTTTGAGCACTAAGCACCTAACCCAAAAGATGTTATAAGAATTCCAGATTAGTTAGTTTGAGCATATTTTGGATATATTTAGAACACTTCAATAACAGGATACAGCTTAAATCTATATCTATGCGGATCCAATCTATACCAATTTTAATCATATAAGCATATTTTTAAAAGCCAACAGAGTATTGCAATTAGAATTTATCCACAACCTTAACGATCCCTATACAAGCCCTCAATAAATAGACTTTTTCGCCTGAACTTGACATACTATTATCAGCCATTGAAGCTAGTTTTGAAAATAGTTGAAATATATTATTCTAAAGGAAATATTATGTCACTTTCAAAAGTAAGCTATTACTAGAGTAGAGTAAATTTGCTATTCCCGATAACATAGTCACTGTCTTATCATTAAATTCTTAAGCCTCAATATTATGCAATAAATATTTGTGAATTTAGTACTTTTCTACTAAAATATCGAGGTACTCATTTGACTCCATACTACATAAATTAGACAGAATATTATAAGCAGGTTTTGATTCACTTTAGAATAATTGAGCCATTAACTCATCATTATTAATAATCTTAACTCCTTCTTTTTCGATATCCTCAAAGAATTGTAGTTTTAATTAGAAGAATTCTTAATCCTAGTCTGAATGTGTTACTATTCTTCTTTTACCAAAATACTTCTTCAAGTCTGATCTCCTTATCTCTTATCTAAATTTTGAGCGCTTAGCATCAACTAAAACACTAATCATTAAATTAAATTTTATATTAGTATATTCATCTTTGTTTTTCAAATTCCTAAAATTTTTTACTTAGATCATCCATCTACTTCTCTAATCCACTATATCTTTAAATAAGCTCATTTTTCCTATTAGATAATGACTCTTCCTATAATAATATTGAGCTTTGAATAATTATATAAAGTACTGAATATCCTATTGCAATTAGTCAAGCATGACATCCTACTGCTCAATGGTTTGTTAATTCTATTATTATTTTAGATCATTTTCATTATTTGGACTATTTGTTGCTAATTTATCAATTCCACTTAATGCACAAATCCTGTGAAATTCGTCTAATAGAAGTTTTCTCTCCTGTTAGAGTTAATTTTATGCCTTCAATTCCTATTTAATCAATTTCTCATTATTATTTGTTTTATTCATCTCATCCTCTATTTATTTCAAAGCAATTCTCTCCTCTTCTAACAATTATGTCTTTTAGTTTATCTCTGACTCTAGTCTAAATTTAAGGTTTTCCAATTCTTCTAATTTTAACTATTTAGCCTGCATTTTAGGAACAATCCTCTATAGCTCTTTACTTAATTTTTCACTTTCTTATTCATAATGTGCACTACTGGCTATAAGCTTATGATAAAATAATCATCATACTTAATTATAACGAATCTGATGATTTTTTATTTCTTGTTACAATTATATATATTAGTTCTTATAGAATTGATGCTGTTAGTTTATCCCTTAAAACGATTGAGAAAGCTCTTACACTGTATGAGTTGCTCTTTATAATTAATCTTTGTTATGATCTTTTAATATATTTTTTATTTATAATACCTGTCTCTTTTTTTAAGCTTTCTATTTTTTTCCCTAGTAATTCAACTTCCTCCTAATTTTACTATGAATAGTTTTTCTTCTCTTCGAATTAATCTTCCAATTATTCAATTTATGCTTCCAATTATTTTAATTCATATTTCTTCTATTGAATGGCTTATCGATTAACTTTCTTTCGTTTCACCTACCCTTATTAGTGAGTCTTTCTAATCGCATCTGCTAACTAGGCTTTTAATTAATCGTGTTCTTAAAGTTTTTATTCTAATTTAATCTAAAGATGATATTTTTTATACTTATTCCTATTCCTATTCAGTTATTAATTGAGTGAACTTCTTATCCAATATTTATCTATAATTTTTGGGTGTCATCTTAATCTCTAGAGGATGATCATTTGCTTCAAATAACTACTAAATTTTAAACATTATTATGATAATTAAAAATATATTTAATTAAATAAAAAAAAAATGATTCGCCCGAACAGGGTCTCGATCCCTGGACCTAGAGATTAAGAGTCTCTCGCTCTACCAAGCTGAGCTATCCGGGCGAACTATGAATATTGTAATAATTATAATTATATTCAGTAAATTGATTTGAATAAAAATGATTTTTTATACCGAGGGGTAGGTGTAGTTGTTGAATTAAGATATGATTTTATACTTCTGTATCTTAGTTCGAATTCTTTTAATTGTTATAGGAAACCTTGAAAAATAATAATAGAAGAGTATATTACCAGGATTCGGGTTCACTTAAGGTCTTTTCCCTTATATTTAACGAAGTGCAGAATGTAAGGACATTCCTTCATATTTTATTAAGTATGCAAGTACGAGGGTTGCAGATCTAGATATTCCAGCATAGCAATGTACTAACACATCTCCCCTCTATATGTGAGTATTTATAAAGTCTGCAGCTTAATCGAAGTACTTTATCAATTGAAATTCAGGATCATCTGATGCATTAATATGTTTATGAAAAACTCCACAATGTTTCGGATTTTCGTCCAAGCATGATAAAATTGCCCTCTTTCCCATTATGGAAGACTTAATGTTCCCTATATGCAGACCTTTGTGAACTTCATGGCTATTTAACGACATTGACAAATAATTTTATGTAACAAAATTAAGCAAACATGTAGGAAATGAAATCGATATTCACACTATTCGATTAGGAAGGCTCATAGGAAATTAATATAAATCAAATAAATTCCTTGATAAGAGACTTGGAGACAATAAATTAGGAATAGAAATAAGTAGTTGTATAACATAATGGAAGAAGATTAACTAAAAAAACAAACTCTACAGATAATTTAGAGGAATAGAGAGATTCCCCTAAATCTCCCACCTATATATCAGTGACAGAGTTGAAATATTTCCCCAATAATAAGACAGTGATGCAATTCAATGATTTTTGTGAACTATTTAATGAATGCATGTCGTAGAAAGAATAGCATGATGAGTTGTTATAATCTGCATTTGCCATATTCGACTATGACCAGTAATATTTATTAATAAATAGATCTGGATGGATAGATAGTAAGAAAATAAGAAAAGTGTTTTCTAAATTTAAAGACAATACAACAGAAGAGGAGATTTAAAGTAAAACTTTTATAATATTCTAGATGTCCTTAAATTCTGTGGTATAGTTAACGATAGAATGACCCTTCAAGAATTTAAGGAATTTTTTAAGAAGAACTTGTGAAAAAAAAATTATAATAAATCACTGATAAAACTCTTCAAATTTTATTGAAAATTTCCACATAAGTATTGTTAGCGGTATTCTAATTATGAAAACTAAATATGAGATGGCTATTATAAATTTCTCAAATCTCTTCTCTCCTTCTTATTTATAAGGATTCATTTGCCATTTCTAATATAATTATAAATCATACTCCAGTAAACATACACAGCCAAATAAATTGATAGACTAAAAGTATAACATATAAATATAGGAATGCTCTTAGATATTTCTTACTCATCTATCTGAAGTAAGTAAATGCTATAAATAATCCAGTAAGGGTGAGCTAAATTTAAAACTATATAATACATCTGGAAATTCTGGTTTATAGAGACTTGATACGATCAATAGAACGACATAGGCTCCCATCATTTTAAAGAACAACCCTAATTAGTGTTCTACATATTATCTTATCATCCCATCAATTGAGTCGACATATGCGATTTCACATGGTTATATTTCCAGAATTGTTGGCAAATCCTAAGTTACTTGCATATTAGATTCATTTCCTGTGAAAACCTTAGAGAGAATTTATAGTGCTTGTTAATTATCTTTATTCTCAACAATTAGTGCTGTTATTTCCTCAGATACTTTCTATTCTTCTTATTTCAATAAACTAATCTATTAGATATTTATATATCTTACAGGGGAATTAATGTATTTTAAGACCACATGCAACTTAGTTTTGATCTTCATCTAATCCTAATTAGTTAGATTAACTGTCACATCTTTCAATTACTAATTAGTGAGTTCTTATAATGAAAATTTGATAAACCCAATCATAAAATGATCTCTTAACTAAATTTAGCAATTTTTACCTCATCATATAAGGTGATTACAACATCTGCCTACTCTTTTATTGTAAAATCGAATGTTTCGCTCCATTTGGGATTAATATTTGATATCGATCTTGTCCTTTATTATTGACTTCCTAATGATATCTTCACGTATAAATTTATGTTGTTTTAAAGGGTTTCAATTTATTATGCATCCATTATCTGTACTTTCAATAGCGATGCCGTTGATGTTTCTTTCACATAAATAAACTCAATACCTGATTTGAACTTATCTTATAATTATTGCTAAACCAATTTAAGTTCCTTAATTCTAGATTGATTGGATTCAACTCTATAAGCAAGAGTCTCATACGTTTCTTAATATTATTTAATTAGTGTCTCTAAATCTATGTCTTATCCATCAAGACTTAATTCAATCAATTATCCAAATATTTATTCATCATATAAATATCCACACTAATTGTAATTTCATTTTTTACCTTCTGCTACACATATGGCTCAAATTTGCTTACAGGTATCTTATTAGTCTGGAATACATTAAATAGATAATCATATTGCTCTTTCATTCAAATTTGAAATACTAAATAAAAAAAAATAATTCAATGATTTTATATCGTATATTTATGTAATAATGCAATTCTGAATTATAATAATTATGAAGCTCGAATAATTAGATGACATAAAATAGGAAAATATCAAACAAGAAAAGATGGTTAAGCAGGAGAAGTAAGAATTCACAGTACCCTCAGTCAAAATGAATGTTATTTATAATTCAGGATAAATGACTACAATGTTCGTGAAGCAATTCTTATTCGATGTTATTGTGCCTGGTTAACCTATGTTCGTTGACGACAAAATATAGACCTTCAAAAACCAAATTCAGTTCTACAAAAATAGACTTGCTAAACAGATTCCTTAGAAAGATGCCTTTATTCGATTTCTAGAACACACTAGGAACCCTGTTTTCGTTAAATAGTACAGACTTATCATACTCTAACTATTAGGGGATTAAATTGAAATTTAGTAAGCTTTAGATGGAGAAATTAACAAACAACTGAGTCAGGTTGAGGCCTTTGAAGGAACCATTGCTTAATAGTCATTCAAGGATACCTATGACGTATATTGGAGGATATAGAAGCACAAAATTTATATAGGTTCAATATTTGACATTGTAAGAAGAATGCTGACCTTAATTCATTTACTTGCCCAATTCCTAAGCTGTGTTTTTCGATAAAAAAATATAATATTAAATTTAAATATGGATGTCTTCTACTAAGACACCTACATTAAAATACTCAACCCTAGTGTCAGTTTGGAAGGAAACATGAATATAAAATTAAATTTTTAAAAAATATAATGATCAAGTATCTAACAGTTCAGGATCGTAATTATATGAACCAAATTTCTAATTCCATGTGAGATAACCCTCTAAATCCTTCTTATTAACAGTTGGTTTAGTAATTTTTAATGCTAACTTGAAATCATCTAAATTAGTAGCTCTTATCTGATCCTGCCTCAATTACTTTATTCCAATTTGTCGTGCTGCTTCTCTAACTGGATACATACATGCCTCTCTACTTAAATTTCTAATGTCAGCCCCAGAATACCCTTTAGTAAGTTTAGCCAGTTCCATAATTTAATCAGAATTTAATGTGATTCTTTTTCCCTCCTTTTATTCACTTGTAATTAAGTTATCAAAATATTCCAATCTACCCTCTAAATTAGGTAAGTGGTATATATATCTTCTTCTGGAATCTTCTTCTAATGGCATCATCAAGTTCCTATGGTCGATTTGTAGCTCCTATAAATACAATCCTTTCTGATCCAGTTCTATTTGCGCCTTCTAATTGTACCATAAACTCAGTTTTTATCTATCTGCTTGCTTCATTCTCTGACTCATTTCTCGAGCACAGCAAAGAGTCAATTTCATCAAAAAATATTACAGAAGGCTGCATTTATGCAGCAAGTTGAAACAGAGCCCTCACAGTTTTCTCTCCTTCTCCTACCCATTTTGATGTCAAGGAAGATGCCTTAATGCTAAAGAATGTGGCCTTTCCTTCTGAAGCTATGGCCTTTCCAATCATGGTTTTACCCGTACCTGGTGGCCCAAATAATAAGAGCCCACTTCCAGGAGATATAATTCCCTCAAATAATGAAGGATTTTCAAGAGGCCACAAGGCGATTTCAATAACTTAATCTCTTACATGATCCAAACCTGCAATATCGCTCCATTAAGTGTGACTTGTCTCAATGATCTCATCATATATTCTCTACTAAATTTTTTAATCATTCTTGTCCTATTTTTCATCTTACTACTTCAATTTATTCATATTATTGTATGTATTGTTGGTTTCTTTATTCTAAAATTTGGATGGAGGCTAAAATCTCTTCTTTGGTGCCGGTAATTATCCATTCGCCTGAACGAATCCAACATTGATATCCCCAATTATTTATTTGTTTTGATTTTAGTTTTAAACTTCTTTTTTCTCAACAGACTTAACTTTAAGTTTTAAGAATTCCTGCTTGTTTGCAAGATAAAGTTTCATTTACTTATAACTAATAGTTCCTGTTGAACTATTTTCAGTCACATCTTTTTTTGGAGGGAAATTAAAATTTTAGTAAAATTGCATGACTTGCGCTATCGAATAATCAACTTATGATACCTTATCTTTAGAGTTCTATTATCTTCTCTTCATTATTATTCTACATAATTAGCTCAAAATTATAATACAAATTAATAATAAATTCAAACAATCTAAACTTTATCTCCTTAATTATGCAAAATCACACAAAAATGTATCTAATCATCAGAGTTAGGAGCTATTGATAATTAGCAACTTTGATTTTGCTTCTTATTCACAAATGTAACTAATTTTCTATAATAGGATAATAAATGTTACTAATTTTTAACATAAGAAACCTCGATTATGTCATTGTCTGTAAATTCAAAACCATCTTAATTGTTGCTGTTTTTACTTTGCTCATGATGGCTCCAAGTATATCCATTCTAACTTAGTAAATATGTTCCATGATTTAATTGTGAATATAACCATCTAAATCTAATATAGTTTGCTGTCATTACTTATTCTTTTCTAATATATTTCTAAAGCAAATTCCTATTGCAATCCAATAACCTTTACAATTCTTGAAGGTTATTTTCTAACTACTGTGCAATTGTGGTGTAATGATTGCAAAACAGTCATTATATCCATGATTGTATATTCTTGTTATAGTATTATCTAAAAACTAAAAATTATTCACAGGAATCTATTTATCTAAATTAAATTCAGATATTTTAAGATAGGATTCAATATCTATTTCATTTAGAGGCTTTAATAATTCGACCAACTTAACTTTAGCCTCTAAAACCCTCGATTAATAATCTTTAATCTAAAAATAATTATACTAATTACAAAATTATTGTTAGCCTATACAAGTTTATCCATAGTATCAATCCCATTAATGTCAATATTGGAGGCTAAATCCAAAAACTATTTCACTAAAACTTTAGTTTCTCCTACTCCTTTTGAAGGAGATAAAATATTTTCTATATAGGAATCCATCGAAGTTCCAAACCCATTTATCCTATTATATTTTTCTTGAAATATATCAAGATAAGTTTAGATTTAATTTTAGATGTCCTTCAAAATTCTATTATAATTCGATAAATTACTATTATATGCTTAACTCTAATTCATAGATTTATGATTTTAGTCTTTGATGAATTTAATCAATCTGAAGGGTATTCTCAGTACTTTCTTTTCTATCTTACAGATTTTTTTTATATTCTTCTTTAAAATTCTACAGATATTTAACTAATGACTCAGGTTGATGAGCATGATTTTATCCAATAAAACATTATATGCAATGTAATCCTTGATTCTGACATTTTCTGTCAACACACAATAAGTTCAACAATTCGTATTGATGACCCTCTTAATCACAGTTTAGGAACTCAATCTTAATATTTTATTTCATAATATAATAAATATTTTTAGAGAATAATAGATCACATCCCATTTATTTATTTTAATTTTAGTTTAAGTTTTAAACTTCCTTTTTCTCCAGACATATCCTATGACTTGAGCTGTTGAATATACAAATTATGATATCTTATCTTTAGAGTTCCATTATCCTTTCTTCATTATTATTCTACATATTTAGCCCAAATTATAAAACAAATTAATAATAATTCAAACAATCTAAACCTTATCACCTTAATTATGCAAAATCACACAGAAATGTATTTAATCATCAGCGTTTGGAGCTATTGATAATTAACAACTTTTATTTTGCTTCTGATTCACAAATTGGATTTATTTTCTAAATAAGATAATAAATTTACAAATTTTTAATATAAGAAACCTCTATTATGTCATTGTCAGTAAATATAAAACCATATTAGTTTTGGCTGTTTTTAGTTTAATCGTGATGGCTCCAAGTATATCCATTCTGACTTAGTAAATATGTTCCATGATGTAATTGTGAATATAACCATTTAAATCTAAGATAATTTACTGTCATTACTTATTCTTTTCGAGTATATTTTTAAAGCATATTCCTATTGCAATCCAATAACCTTTACAATTTTTGAAGGTTATTTTACTACTACTGTTTAATTATGGTGCCAGTATTGCAAAACACTCATTATATCCACTATTGTAAATTCTTGTTATAGTATTATCTAATAACTAAAAGTTATTTTAGGGAATTTATTTATCTAAACAATATTAGAATGAATTGAGATAGGAATCAATATCAATTTCATTTAGTGGCTGTAATAATTGAATAATCTTATCTTTAACATCTAAAGTTTTTTATTAATAGTCTTTAATCTAGAATGTATAATATAATTTACAAAATTATTGTTAGCTTATACAAGTTTATCTACTGTATCAATTCCATATATGTCAATCTGGGAAGCTAAATTTAAGAACTCTTTCACTAAAATTTTAATTTCTCCTACCCCTTTTTAAGGAGATAAAATATTTTCTATATATGAATCAATCGAAGTTCCAAAACCATTTATTCGATTTTATTTTTCTTGAACTATATCTAGATAGGCTTGTACCTAATTTTATATGTTTTTAAATATTCTAATATATAATACATTACTATTATATGCTTAACTCTAATTCATAGATTTATGATTTTAGTCTTTGATGAATTTAATCAATCTGAAGAGTATTCTCAGTACTTTCTTTTCTATCTTACAGATTTTATTTATATTCTTCTTTAAAATTCTACAGATATTTAACTAATGATTCAGGTTGATGAGAGTGATTTTATTCGATGAAACATTAAATACAATGCAATCCTTGGTTTTTACATTTGTTATCAACACACAATACATTCAAAAGTTCGTATTAATGACCCTCTAGATCACAGTTTAGGAACTCAATCTTAATATTTTATTTCATAATATATTTAATTTAGAGAATAATAGATCATGGCATATACGATTACTACACGGTCATATTTGAAAAGACATTAGCTGATTGTTGAAGAATAGGAACGAAATTCCATCCATCCAATGATATTGGAGACTACAATCTACTTTCCTTAATTTAAATGGGTATTTAAATTATCGCAGGAACTGACATAAATATCATAAATGCATCCTAAGTTATATTATTAAATTACTGCAATAGCCTCTATTTACAAGAAATATTAGTTTTTTATAAATTATGTTTTAAGACTGGCTTGCATATCTTTAGGCAAATCAACTTAACGAGTAATATTCTCATTCTTAGTTCCAGAGTTGATACCAGCAAAACTCAACTTCAGCAAAGTTCTATTTTCAACTACTCTCTCCTCTTCAGCTTCATCAATAAATGTCAATTTATTCAGTAGTCTCACTTCAATTCTATTAATGTCTCTTGAACATCTAGTATTGTCTAAAGAGTATTGTATTTAAATTGATTCCCCTGGGATATAAATATTTTTTTATAGGCTAACATCCATCTCAACAGTTCCTCTATTCAAACATACAAATTGTATGATATTCCCTTCAACTTATTTCTTTATAGTCTATTAATCTTATCTTCCATTTATGTAAACCTCTGTGGATTTTTTCATATAACATTAGCCGTCGATTTCTATGTTCATAACTAGCTTATACCCTACTTTGGCCTATTTGAATCCTATTATCTTAAATTATAAATTACCATCTTCACTTCTGTAACTAAAACTTGATGGCATATCACCTTATGTTTGCATGGAAAATGGAAATTTATAGTCGCCTTTTCTGACTGAACCATTATAAATTTCCTATTAATGAATATAGGGTTCCTACAATCCATACTACCTGATAATTCGAAACAATTGATTCCCAACCAGTTCATATTTTTTTTTATCCTTGACTATAATGGATTCCTAAGATATTTGAACCTATTTCAATTTATCAATAAATTGATCAGGAATCATTTATGGGTTCAATTTATCATAAGGAATCTATTATATTTTTATTCATTTACCTTTTGCTTTTGAAGGACTTTAGAATATTATTTATATTACAATGATAACGATAATCTTGCCTCAGCTATATCGTCAGGGCATCTTACATAACAAAATCCAGAAATTTAATCTCCTGCCTAAGTTACAGGTTCCTTCAATTGAAATAAGATAGTTTTTTGCTATTACTTTTCATTCATTTTTTATATTATATATCAAATTAAAATTTTACAAAAAAAATCAGAAGCATTAGTTATAACCTCTTTAATCAAATTGAAATATATCTCTGTCATAAAATTAATGCTAAAACTTGCAACAAGCCTCATAGAGGACTTCCTCATCTTCCTAAGTCCTAATATTCTCTATTATAGATGACAACTATCTATCTTCAAGATAAGCCTTTACTTCCATCTCATACATGGTTCCACTTAGTTTGTAAATGATCTAGGATAATACTTGATTTAATAATAATAAATACTCTCTAAACATAGTATTGCAAATTTAGAGTCACCCTCTAATCCATAAAGAAGATCATCCAATATTTGGTAATTTAGAAACTGAATTAGTAAATCTGTATTACTCGCTATGACAAAATTCTTCCAACAATGAAAGATATTGATTTTAACTTGAGGTGTCTCCGTCCTCATTTTATCGATAAGAATCTCAATAAGCACACTAGCCTACATAATTTACTCTAATATCACACAATCTGATGCCATCATATTAGACATAATATAGGCTGCCTTTTATCTCTATTAAATATTTCCATTTTTGATTAATCTTAACACAATATTCAAACATCCCAAATCTATCAGCTTCTACATTTCATCCTTATCGATTGTGAAGCATAGGTTGTACACAATCTGAATGCATAGCTCCGATATAAGCTTATCTTTATAAGTTACCATGTCCATTATTAGTTGCATACAGTTCATTGATAGAAGAAACTAAATATTCTAAACATTAGAGGTAGCATTCTCTAAAATCCTCAATCCCTTTATTTTCACTATTGATAATATTTATATGTACATTTATTATCTGTGTGTTCGATCAATTTAGCAGCCAATCTTACTATTTTTATAATCTTCTGATCATCAGAGATATTTTTAGTTATTTCACCCAACACTTGCAATACCTTTCCATGTTATTCACTTTTATCTTTATCATAGTAAATTTTAAGAAGTGACTCAACTAGGTCTGAATCATTTAAATTTCGAAAATGTTGCCCCTAAACCAAATGATACAATCCAGTAACAGCAGTGTCTCTAAGTTGAGGAGATTCAAACCATGTTTTATATATCTCCACAAACTTATTCAAGTGCTCTTCAACTAGCATTTTTTGAGTTTTCATCTTAATCAAAAGTTGAAAACAATTAGACGCCTTTTCAGCTACTTCTTAGTTACTAGGTTTATAAACATAATACCATTGATATTGCATTGTCAACAGTAGGCTCTCAACTATACTCATATGATTAGCCCAATGTTGGAATTGAGGCCAATCAGTCAAAATGGTATTATAGATCATATCTAGTACACATTTCAAAATGTTCTAGTCTTCCTCTTTCAACTCTTCAAAATTCATTCTATTGATTATCTCAATGAATTTTTCAATTGGATAGATGTTATTTAGAGCTAATGGAAGGGGTTGAGGTTGTAATCTCTTCTTCTTTAAGACCTCATTAAGTCTCTACCTTCTTATCTCCATGTGGAATCTCTCTCTCTTCAAGCGCATCAATGATTCTGACATTTTTTTTAGAAGCTTCGATTATTATTTATAATGAAGAAAAAATAGAAGGACAATTTAATAGAGGAAATGATGAAAGAGAAAATTCTATAAGAAAAACTATTAGCTCGATATCCATCAAAAATAGCCTTCGATGATTATGTTGTGTATCCCGAAAATCAAGATGGCGATATCTAATTAGCATAATAAAACATAAAACAAATCATACAAAATACATTATTAGCAAGTATACATCTAAGAATACTGCGATTCTGTTGGTTTAGTATCAAGTTATGCGCTAACATTATGAACATTTTTGGATTAGACATTTATGCATAGATATGGTTAATCAGTTTAGGCTTTAGTGATTTTATAAGTTTAATCTGTGTTTTTATCGATAAGCCAAAATCCCTACTCTTACCTAAAGATACAAAGAACCCACAAGAAACAAAGGAGAATAGATTTTCGAATATAACCTAACTAATTAATGAAATAGAGACCTGGGAGCATTAGTTCTATAGATCTGTGGCATAGAACCCAATAAATGTTAATCATGATTAAATAAAGAATGTGAATACTTTGTAATCATCTTCTATTAAATAAGGGCATATTACATCCTTATATTGATCGGGGTATTTATATATGAATCTACGATAATGCTGTTTTATGTATTTACAGGCATTCTATCAGGCTTTATTTACATATTATTTTATATATTGTTAAAATATAAATAAAGCTGGCTATTAAAAATATGCCAATTTATCCATATACCTAAACATGTGGTAAATTTGAATGATTTGAACTAATAGACATATTTTTCAGAAAACAAGTATAAATGCCTGATTTGTTAACAGTTATTCTTTAATATTGATCCCATAATTTGTTTATCATGCGATAAGACGTAAATTATTGATATAAGATAGACACATATTTCATAAAGATTGCATGAAGATGTGGATAAATATTTATTATGAATGTCCTATTTGCTTATTAAGAATAGACTAAAATATATAAATGTAATAGTTCTCATGAATAATAAAAATTGTTTTTGAATTTTATTTCATTTTTACAATAGATCTTTTAAACTCATATGAACTTAAATAGTAGATTAAGACGTAACTCTAGCTTTACCCTTACTAAAGTCTAATATAATATAATTAGGTTATGGAGCCTAACAAATTAATTTCTTCTTCTCCGTATTTTTAATTTTAGTTTCCAAAATCACATACTTAGGTTTCTTTTCATTATGTTCTTGCTTAATTTATTTAACATCATCCCTCTAAAATTCTTAAAATGGTTAAAATTACTACACTCGAGGAGGAGTGACATAATTGTTTTATTTTAAAATAGTTTTATTAACGTCGATCTTCTATTCCTTCTATTAAGTTGTAGCCTATAAAGGTATCAAAGGTTAGAATTCAATATTTTCCTCCTTTTCATTTGAGAAATTAAACAACACTATTAAGGACTATTTTTCTTTGTCGGTTGAGGATCCTAAAATGATAGATCTAATGGCTTTTAGTCAGATTCATGAAACCATAAATTACTAGTTCTATCTTGTTGATTATATCTTTCAAATGTTTTCTGGATCGATGATTATGACTCTGATCCACTCAAGCTTGGCAAATTATACTATTAATTCATAATAATATATTACTACAAGCGAAATTTATAATAAAAATTTATCCAATAATTAAAATATAGAAAAAATTGGAATATCTCATTCAAATTCGTGATTTAATGCAGAAATTTGGCAATTTTAAATTGGTTGAAAAATAAGATTATACTTATATATAAAAAATTTCAATCAAAATTATTTTCACTCATCTTCTATTTTATCAAGTTCATTATGCCAATTAATGTCAGATTTATTCTTCGTTTTCTGTATAAATTCCGGATCATATTAATTTAGTGGGTATTAGACGAAATTCTTTCTTACAGCTGATTACTTATTCTTGTTTTTATTATCAATAGAATCAACAAGCTATTAAAATGACTTTATTAACTCTGCAATCTAATTTTCTGCATTAATTTTTTTGAGCTCACCAGTAATTTCCTGAGTGATGTTCTTTTTTGTCGCATTATTTGACATATATGCCGCCGTTCCAGTTAGTTTAGTTAAAGGTCTACTAATTTTAACAGCAATATAATAGGTAAATATAAAAACCACAGCAATCGTAAATATACTGGAGCAGACTGAGAGTAGTATTATTGCAGTCTCAATTCTTTAAACAATACTTTGGATAGTGTAGTATGTTTCTAACATTTCTGTTCTTTCAGCATATAGATAAAAATAAAATTGTGATTTATTACTAAATCCATAAACAAATGAACTTAATTCCAAGTCATCATAAACGACTGGGGTTGAATATCTGAATACTTAGTATAATTCTCCATATTTATTTACTAATGTCATATTGTATATAGGTATTGATGAAATGTCAAAGCCCGAATAATTTGAAAAATTATATATTTTCTACAACTTAGTATCATAATTTGTATTCCATTTGAAGGGTGCATATATTAGAGTGCCAGACTAATCAGTTATAGCTATTTCTGTAGTCTAATAGTAATTAATTTCATAAAATAAGGGAATGAAATCAGTAACTCCAATAACAATGCTGAATTCTTTTTGATAAAAATAAATAATTACATATTGCATAATCACTAGTATTATAACCCAGGTTACATGAAATACTAGTTTTATATGTAAAAGGATCGATAAATGGAGGAGTAACTTCATAGTCATAAAACTATACAATATCAATATTTGTATTAATAATTTAAGTTGAAGGGTATATTAGGTAAATAATAACATTTTAGGATGGTTCATAGATGCATATTTGAACTCTCTAAATAAAATTAATATACACAAACCTCTATTTATGTTCTTATAAATTAAGTGATAATTGAAGGCAAGAAATAATTCAAATCTGCAATTTTATATATGATTGGGTTAATTACATTCGTCAATTAGTTTGCTTAGGGTGGGATATATACACAGAAGTAATCGTAATTAGGAGTCTATTAGTTTTGGCACATTTAATAATTTGAATTTCCTGCATAAGTATTGAGAGGATTGAAAAATTAAATGAAAAACTATCTAATTAGTCCTAGTTGATTCATTAATAAGTATATTTAGGTTTAAAAACTGTTAGCAAGCTATTATGCCATTTAACCAAATCTATCATCCACATTAGTCTCAACTTAATTTTATACTTAACTATCTGTCTCCTTAATCATGACTTCCAGATTCACAAATATAACAACAAGAATAATGAGTTGAAGTATGAAAGTAGTGCATAAGAATGAAAACATTAACTATCTTCTAATAGGCCAATTTCTATAATTGCATCTATTCATTTAATTATTATATATTTTTCCTAAATGTCTGATTTAGAAAGTTCATGTGATAATTTCTCAACCGAATTATTTGTGAAGGGATAAAATCAATTCGGGTAATGTGGATTGAATCTAAAAGAAATCGAAACACCATAGAGATTAATTTTGTAAATGATAATAAGAGAAATTGCATGTGGCGCTAATCATACATTGATTTTAACAAGTATTGTGTTAGAATAATTTTTAAGATGAGGGGCTCGTGTACGGAATTGGCGATAGTTCTAAAGGCCAATTGGGGCAGGATGAAAACGCCAGGACTCCAAAACTAATAATTTAAGATATAAATTGTACTAAAATTGCAGCAGGCTAATATCAATCAATCGCGATATCGGGTATATGAAAATATTACATGATTAGACTCCTAGTAGGCTTATTTTTGGGGAGATGGCGATAAGGAAATACGATAGTTAGGTGCTGCTGATGACGTGAAATGTGGCTAACTATTTTCAGTATTCAAGTACAATAATGAACTTCAACTATACCAAAATGGAAATAAGTAATAGCTAAATGTTTAAAAATTCGATGAATATGCTTGTTCGGCAACAGAATTATTTATTTTGAATGAAGGATAGGTTTTTATCTATGGAAAAGAAATGCTTTGTGAAAAGGTCACACAGATATTTAGTGGCTATTACATTTCCGTTCTTCTTGATACAGGCGATCTATTATACTACAATAATGAATTGGTAAAATTAAAGTCTGAAAATATAGTAGACTGTTCTTTTACGAAATAAGAAGGTCTATTTCTCAACGAAACAAATTAATTGGTCATTTATAATATTCAAGATGATGTTTATATCGAGCCATAAATAGAATTTCATAACATGAGTTGTGGAGTGGATCATTTTATCTTGATTGGACAAATTATAAAAGGAGTTAAATCGGATGATGATTCAATTATGGAGAGTCCATTCACTTCTAAAAATCAAATTCCCATGAATTAAAATAACACTTTTTCATTTTCAATAAGGAAGGAATTAAAATTGATGTCTTGTAATGCAACCAAAGAAACATAAACAGACTTAGAGGATTAAAATAAATTCAAGAAGGAGAATGAGGATATGAGACGATAAATACAGTCGATGAAAAAGAATATTGAATTATAATAGGCATAATATATAGCATTATAAGAACAAATGAAAAAAATTCAAATAGAAAACTAATTATTGAAATAAAATTAAAATAAACAATAGATACTACTACTTTTGAGATATAAGTAACAAAATCTCAAAAAACTAATATAAGAATTTTATGATGTTCATGAAACATTATTATGAATATATCCCATATTATAAATTTATAAATGGCTCTTATAATATAATTATTCTAAACACTATAATAATTATGATGATAAAAAAGTATAAAGTTATTTGAATCCATATGTGTAACCAACATACTGCCTTCCTACTGATATATTAAAATAATTTTTTATAATTCTTTTTTTTTTTAATGTAAATACCCCTCCAAGAATTTTATGATCCCATATAATAAATGAACAAATAGATTGAGATATATCAGGGTATAATGAAATAGATTGAAAGGCGGCATGATAACAAATAAACGAAACAATAAATCTAAAAAATAATGAATATGATGGATAAGAAATAATCTCTAATAGAAGAGAAATAATAAATAGAAATACTATATAACTAAATCAACCTATCGTAGGAGGAATATAATCATTTAATCGACAAGGATTTAGATTTAGATGATGATTTTTTCAGAATATATAAATAAATAGAGAAATAAATCGAGATATTAGATCCCATTCAGCATTCAACCCTCGGTTAATCGATCTCGAAATAGATATTTTCAATAAAATAGAAAGTTATGGAGAAGATATCTAAATACATGAGTAGAAATCAATTGGATATTTCTCAAGTAATGTCCCAATTTGAGCAATATGACATAAATTCCCAACTGTTACCAGATCAATTATAGGAACAAAATACAGAATGAATATAAATTAAAAATTAAAATGGATTTTGAAAACTTCGGAATGCTTTCTTATATTGATTTATTTGGATATCCTGTTCCATTTAACATTGGGGGAAAGCCCAGATTCACAAGCCCCTTAGGTGGTTTACTCTCAGTCTCCATAGTTGTTTTATTAGTATTGACAAACTTGACTCCTTTGCAAAATTTTTTTAACAAAAACACTCTAACATACACTTAAAATACAGTCTATGAAATAGATCCTGGAGTCATAATGCTAAATAACTAAAATTTTGTTATGGCACTTTCAATAGATCAGAGCAGTCCATTTAATGTAAGACCGTTCTTCAACATAACCCTTTAACAGAGGTAAGATTTTATTTCATTCTTTACTAAATAGAATTTACACAAGGTCATAAAATGGAACCTCTTCACGATAGACTATCGATATAAACCTAGTCCCTTGTCAGTTATCATAATTCCAAAAAGTGTTTGACATAACTAATTATAACTTTACAGAGGATTTCAACAAATTAGGATTAACAAACTGGCTCTGCCCAGATGAGGGGTTATTTAACCTGAGTGGAATTTATTCGAGTATTTATTATACTAATATTCTAGGTACAGTTTTCGAGTTTCTTTAAGTCTTAGTAACCCCATGCTTAAATAACTCAAATAGTAGTCTAAAGTGGTAACCTGTATGTGCACCACAATCTGAAGTTGATGCTTATCTCTTGAAAAATGGAGAATTTAAAATAAATTTATACTCCTCAAATTTAGTATAACATAAATCAATTAATTAGATTGTCAATCCATCCTAGCCTAGTTAGTATGTCCAGTAATACTTTGATGATGAAATGTATTTCACTTTCAAGCCTTATGAACTTTTTAGATCGGCTAACATATTTTTGAGAAAATACGAATTCGTAAATGATGAAAGTCTGCTGCCATTCGAGTATTTTTATAATTGTAATTAAGAGATATAACACATAACAACCTATATGCTAGATAAACTTCTGATTACAGAGACTTAACTTCGTTAGGTAGTAAAGCTGACACAGTTTATGCGAGATTCTACTTTAGAAGGAGTCCTTATACTGAATAAATTCAAAGAGGATACCAAAAGATATAAGAACTATTAGCTTAACTAGGAGGCTTTCTGTAAGTTATGTTAATAGTATTTGGATTCTTAATTCTAAATTATAATAAATTTCAACTTATGATGCAGCTGGCTAATGATTTATTCAATTTTAACTTTATAGAAGAGGATCCTTTACAATAGAAATAATAAGATGTAGAGCTTTTGAAGAATGTTTATAAGAAAACTGAAGAAGATTAACATAACGAAAAACCTTAACCTCTTCCTACAAGTAGAATTGAAGTAATATTATATATTATTCATAGTCAAATCGAAGGAAAAAAGAAGTAAATTAGGTATTCGAAAAACGAAGTGATTTGGCATTAAAATCTTATACTCCAAGATAAAGAGTGTCATCAGTTAATTTGAATACTCCTGAGTCTTAGATGGCAAATAATGAGCTAGAATAGGCTAAATAACTTATTGATAAGAATTAAGAGGAAGTAAGATAAATGAATGTATTAAATGAAAAAGATTACTTTAGCTAAAAGTTAAATTAATTTTTGCAGAAAAAATATGTTCCATTACAATTAACATGCAAAAGTGTGATAAATTAAATCTTTTGTGGTAGGTTTTTTAATAATAATAAAGAATCCATATTATTGCAAAAATCTATGTATTATATATATTATATTAGAAAAAAGATGGAAAGTTAATTAAATATATTGAATATTTTATAAAAGATCTAAGAAATAGATAAACTGAAGGAAATACTTTTGACAACTAATTAACAAATAATCTTCAATTTTCAGCCAAAGCCAATAATAAGTTTGAAAAAGAACATAGTAAAAATAAGTAGGAAATCTGTATCTAAGGCCTACAACAAGGTCTAGTTAGATCAAGGAAATAGACCGAGAGGATATTCTGATATAAAGCAAGAAAGCTATTTATTATCCTAACGAATTTATACGGCTTATTAAGGGCTTCAGCATGAAGATCAATAGCCTGCAGCTATAAATAGAAAACTCATATCAAATCTAGGTCCGGAAGTGGAATAAATTTATCTGTTTTCTTAGTTACTATAATACAATGAAAAGAATCATAAAATTTTGTGGAGATAAAATGCAGCAGCATTATGATATAATATCACAAAAATATTTATGGAGCAGGTTTTCCTGTAATAATTCTGCAACCAGCGCAGTGAAGTAATGACACAGCAGGATAGATAGGACCAATTTTTAATTTCTCATCTTAGTAGGCCTATCCCATGAATTCCCCATTGAGGGATATTTTGAGTGTACCAGTATTCATGTTCAAGCAAACTCCAAGAATACCTTCCTTCTTGAACCTCTTACCAAAAGTAGGACCTGTGGCATTACTATTATGTCTTAACTATTATAAATATAATTTTATTAATTACTTATCCCAATCCATAATATGCCCATCCAAAGTCATAATCACAGAATGCAGCATTGTAATTAAAATCTCTATTGCTTGTCACTCCAATCTTTAATTCATTTTCTGTCCTCTCATCAGCCTCAATCTCCCAGTAGTTGATTCCTCCTGTAAAACCATGTGTAGCAACTGCAGTCCTGAACATGTAAGCTTATTCTTTCAAGAAAATTCTCTAATCGTTATCACTAAGAACAATTCCCTATCCTATTCTATTTCGATCCCATTTGAAGACAGGGATTTAACCAGGAATAATAGTTTTATCAACCTAGGAGATCTGTAAATCAACTGTTCCCTACTCATTGACATTTAGACCTCTCTCTTTGATCAAGGATTTAACATGAGCAAAGATTTATGCCTTATCCTTTCCACATTGCTTTATCTTTGATAAGAAATAGCAAATGTTATCACAAACTTTAGCATCTTGCAATTCCTTAGATTATCCGACAACATTTCCACAAACTTCCACATTAACACATTTAGGAGCCTTGCACAGCAATTCATGTCTTTCAATCTCTGCAATTTTATAGGGCTTATCACAAATCGAACCTATTTAAATAAAATTTTAAATATACATTTAAGTTCCAATTCATCATAAATTTTCTTCAATGCTCTTGCAATTGGTGCAGTTCGAAAATCCTTAGGGCATCGATTAATACATTCACTAAAAACATTATTTTGGAAGTTTACTTTTTCTTTTAAAGCCATGATTTGATGCAAGATTCACAAAAGACTGCACCACAAGCACTGCAGTCATAAGGTTTTCTCGCCACACTAGAACAGATGGGGCAATCAAAACTATCACTGCTTAGATTGACGAATCTCTCTCTATCATAACCAAATTCTTCTCCCATTTTCTTTAATTTTTGTTGAAATCAATAGTTTAAATACAATATTAATTTTGAATTTCTTTTTATATATAAATTTAAAATTTTGAAATGATGAAAGGATAGAGACCACCCTAAAAGACAACCTAAACAAGAAAGGCAAGAAGTGAACTCACTGAAGAGTAAAGATAAGAGATTAAGGAGGCTTTTGATCTTTTCGACACTGACGGAACAGGTTACATCGACATAAAAGGTAATATTTTTCAAAATATATTTTCTAGAACTTAAAGTAGCTATGAGAGCACTAGGATTTGAACCCAAGAAGGAAGAAGTCAAGATCATGATCAAGGAAGTAGACAGAGAGGGTAAGGGAGTCATAGAATACGCTGACTTTTTGGAATTGATGACAGTTAAGATGGTAATTTTAATATTTAAAATTTTTTTTTCCTATAGGCTGAAAGAGATCCAAGAGAAGAGATGCTAAAAGCATTCAGACTATTCGATGATGACAACACTGGAAGAATTACTTTAAAGAATTTGAAAAGAGTAGCTAGAGAACTTGGTGAGACTATGACTGATGATGAATTATAAGAAATGATTGATGAAGCTGATAGAGATGGTGATGGAGAGATCAATGAAGAAGACTTCATTAGAATCATGAAGAAAACTAATTTATTTTGAAAAAAATAATGTTATAATATTCCTTTTTCTTGTTAATCATTAAGTATAATAATGTTTGTTCATATGTATTCATAGTAATGAAATAATATATTAAGCAAATATTGAATTTGAATTTTTGGTATAGAAGTAAAGGAATAGGTTAATTATTTGAACCCCATAATCAAAACATTATAAGTTAATTCTAAGGAATCTTATTTTCATAGAAATATATTAATTTTTATTCTTTATACAAAGGCATAAGGAGCAGAAAATAGAGATAGCCTAAGCGAAGAGATAAAAACAATTAAATTATTTGATCAGAAAATCAAAAATAAAGTTTAGACCCTTCCTTAAAGGCATTAGAACTTTAGGGGTTAGCAAGGAGAGAAATATTTTGATGAATAAAAGATCTCCCTTATGAAACAAAGCTATATATTTTTGAACAAAAAAAAATTTAATATATTATACTCATTTTCTTCCAAGGAATATACCAAAGTCAACAGTTCTTAATCCTTTATCTATTTGATTTATTTACCTAAATACAGGAGTGTTGGCATATAACCATAGTAAAATGTTTTCATGGCTAATCTTTTACCATCTGTTTTAGCATATTGTACAATTTCGTTCAGCCTCATTTTAATTTTTAATATTTTATTTTATTTAATGAAATCATTGCATGAGAGTATAGAGTTTGTCATTAAACAATTTGATATGTTTGGACAGAATGTTTATTTCAACATGAATAAGGATGATAAGTATAGGACAGTATTTGGAGGACTCATATCAGTTGTCATAATTATAGTCTTAGCAGTGTTCTTTCAATCTAATGTTATTGTATTTTTTTCCAAAAGTCAAATTACAGCAACTTAAAAAACAATATTTTCCTAAGATCCTGACCAAATCGAATTAAATGATGACAATTATATGATAGCCGTTTAAATACAGTAAAATTACGGCTCCTTCGTATTACAGCCCTACTTCAATATTACTATCCAATAGAGGTAATTTATCATACCAATTCTAGCTAATATACCAGATATGATAATGGGACTTTGATTAAGAATAACACATTTTTATAAGTAACTCCATGCACACTAGATCGATTTCAGCACTTATTCGAAAAATATGGATAAGACTTCACACTTTAGTTTCAATAATTAGCCCTCCAAAATTGGCTCTGCCCAATACCAGGCTACAAAATCTACTTAACAGGAAGATATTCAAGTCCAAAATTTGATTTTTTAAGAATAACAGTCACTGACTGCTCTGGAAAGGTTAGTCCGAAAGACACTTGGCAATACACATCATGCGCGTCTAAAGAAAATATGACAAAAGATTTGGCCTCCACTGGTAGTTTTATTGTTAACACATATATGACAAATCTGGTCATAAATCCCAGTTTTCCAGATAATTATGCTCAACTTTATTTTGATGATGAGCTCTACTTCACATTTGTAAAATTATTATCTAAAATAGAATCCTTATAAATTGTTCAGAGGTTGTAATATTTTCTTAAGAAAATATGAAATTAACACTGATCAAAGTCTAATGCCATAAGAAGATATCACCTAAGAAAACTTCTTTGTTCGAGAAAGTAGTGACTATAGAGATCTTACAGAATTAGGATAAGCGACGGACTCACTGTATGCTAGATTCTACATTAGAAGAAGCACTTTTACTGAAATCGTTAACAGAGATTTTTTAAAAGTTGATGGATTGATGTCTTACTTAGGAGGATTTCTTCAAACTATGATAGTCTTCTTTGGATTCTTCATTACAATTTATAATAAACAGTCATGTATGAATTCCATTTAACCATAGATCTCGTTGACTTGTCCAATAGATTGTATGATTTTGAGGTTGATGATGCAGAGAATCCACAAAATACATAAAACCCATCATCTTAAGATTTGAATAACAGTTAGGGCTAATAAATAATTTCAAAACAAAACCTAGACAACAATAGATCAGCATAAGATTTAGTAAGTAGAAATTTTGCATCAGGAATTAATTTATAGAGCAAAAGTGTGGATATTTAATAGTCATCTGCTGGTATTAAATAAGTTTAATCTGTTCATGGTTCAATGGCTGTTAATTAATCTAAATATTCCTAAATATTGGATAAGCATTAACAGTTTGTAGATAAGATGGGAATTAAAAGTAGAAAGGAATTTTTGCAATAACAAATTAAATATATTTATTCAAAGGCACAATCTCTAAGGTTTGGATTCAGAATCTTGTTATCAAAGATATTTTGTGGAAAACTATTCAAAGATAAATAAAATATGTTATTGGATAAAGCACTGTAATTATATTGTTAAATCTAAATAGAGATCGTATTAATTAAGAAATTGATATATTTTTTGTAATAGAAAAACTCCATGAGGTTGATAAGTTGAAGGAGATGTTACTCTAAAGACCTTAATTGATCATGTTCAACTTTACTCCCAAGCCTATGATTACTCTAAAGGAAGATAAAGTAATTCCCACAAGAATGTTGGCTGAAAAGAATCACCAATCTAAGAAAACGTAATTTTGATTTAAAACATAGCCTTCAAAGATCCACCGTAACTTTTAAGAAAGCATCTAAAATGGCACTAGAAATGAGCAAGGAATAACAGTAGGAAATTGATAAAAGTTCTGCCGAATACGTCTATCTCAAATTATACAAAGCATACGAATAGATAATGAATGAAATGGAATTAAATAAAATAGAATAGACTCATTTGAATAAACAATTAATTAAGAAAATAGGCCCAGATATTCAGCGAATATTTGAAATATCCTACTTACTGAGATATGGTGATTCCACTGAAGAGGATAAGCCAAAGATAAAGGGTATACTGCAAAGCAAGTTTGCTTAAATGAAGTCGAGGGTAAATTTTGAGGAATCTGATGGTAATGTATCTGACGAGGGTTAGGAGGATATACTATTCAGTGTAAATAGGGAACTCGAATAAAATAGTTAAATTTTATCAAGAAAATAGGTTAAATGATATTTAATATTTATAATGGCATTTGTCTTCAAAGCAGAAAGAGATCTCACACAAAAACTTAATGACCTCCCACCAAATGTATGAAGAATATTTCTATCTCTAGCTTGGACCTGGAGCCTACAAGGTAGACAGAGGACACGATTAGAGACCTCACGTTGTACCATTCAATACACAAGTATTAAGGAGTAAACCGTTGAAGAAGGATAGTTCACCTGGACCAGGAAGTTATAACACAGAATTCCATTAAGAGGGGTAATAAGATAGATTATATTAAATAGCTAAAAGGTTGTTCTTCAATCTGGGTAATCAGAGGTGAAAATTTTGGAAATACCGAAACAGTAGGCAATATTTTAATCGAAAACTAAGAGATTCATCGATCAAAGGAATCTAGAAGTACCAGGGTAATAATATAGATATAATTTAGCCCTGGAGCATATGAGGCGGATCCTCCAGCTAAACCACTTCCATAATATTATTCATAATAAAATACTTTAGAATAACTTTTCAAACTCAACAAATATCAATCAATACCATCAATACCCTCAAATGGCTAATCGTATGGATACACTGAAAAAGGAAGTAACTATTTAGTTTTTATAATAGATAATGATTTGCAAATTATGAAAAATCCACTTTAATCTTTCACGGGATTAAAGAGTGATACTGTAGGTCCAGGTTAATACTAATTGAAGGATACATTTGAAGCAAATAAAAAAAAGGGTCCAACTTGGTTTAAATCTAAAGTCTCAAGACTAGCACCAGCAGTTCCGAAGGATAAGGAACTATAAGTAGGTCCTGGAGCATATGATCACGAAGGATAAATAATTCCAATCTATAAACTAAATCCTTCATCTGGGTTCCAATCCAAATCACAAAGAATATTTGATCAATAGAGAGGATCTAAGGCAAGAGAATTTTTAAAGTCCCAATTTGATTCACAGAAGAAGAAACTTATGCAAACTCCAGGATTTGCCGATATCCCAGATGATGATTTAGTGGAATTCATAGATGTAAATATAAATTATTAACTTTAGGATGCAACCCCAGGTCCAGGACATTACTTCACTAATAAATCTCACAATTAATCTACTGCATCCACAGCCTCAATGAGTGCACCTAGATTGGGATAGGCTGTATTCGGATCAAAATAAAAAAGATTTTAAGAATAATAGCAATAAATTGTTGTTGGTCCTGGAGACTACGAAGTTCATCCTAGACCTCTAGTTTATGATCAACAATATAAGAAACCCCCATTTCTAACCTCGAACACTAGATTTGAGACAAAGGTATTAGAGAAGAATCCAGGCCCTTAAGCATACGATCCCAAAACCACTCTGCATTACAATTTATCAAAAAAGTTAGAAAGGGCTCCATTAGGTAAATTTGGTTCCAATGAGCCGAGATTTGAAGTTAAAGAATAGGAGGTTCCAGGTCCAGGGTATTACGAATAGAAATTAATCGACGAAAAGAGAGCTGCAGCAGCCGTATTTAAGAGTCAATCAAAACGAGTGATGGTTCCTGAACCAAAAGATCAATTTCCAGCACCAGGATCTTATGATGTTAAAAACTTCACAATCGAATAAGCGACTAAGGTGGAATTGGAGGAGGATAAGGATTTGAGGGTTGAGAAGCCTGCATTTGGTGTGGCAGTTGAAAGATTTCCAAATCCCCGTAAGGATGCGATCGATGAAGAGGAGGATGAAAAATCAACAATTTTGCATAATAAGAGTTAGGATAAATTTAGGAAGGAGAGAAAGGAACATCCTCCATTTAACGCTCACGTATTTTTTTTTTCTCTTATTCTAGGATAAACGTTTTAATTATGATGTAAAGAATCCAGTTCCAGGACCAGGGGAGTATTTTGATCCTAAAACTAATCCATGGGATAAGAAAACATTTAATATATTATTTTCTGAAATATGAGAAATTTAAAAATAATAAAAAAACTTTTTTTTAAAAAAAAAACAAAACAAAAGAAAATCATTTTTTAAATATTCTCAAATCTGATCTAGTATGCTGGTGTAGTGAATATGGTAACTATTTAGATATTTCACTTATGGTCAATTTTTTGAGACTAGTATGTGTTGATTTAGATTATTTGAAGAGTTATTAGGGTGCTTTACTTGCTGGACTCAAAATTTTATTCAGAGGATCTTTCAAGGTACGATGTGTTTAGCATCCTAGAGGTTTTTTAGTTTCTTCAATCTTAAATTTACTATAAGTAGTTAAATGTTATCTTGGTGATATGGAAAATTGTGAAAACTGCGAAAACTATGAAAACTATGTCTATTTCCTTATTGTGATTTTCTTAGCAGACATGGGAGGCGATTACATAGGTTTCTGCTTCTAAGTGAGGAATTTCATAAATTAATTCAATTAGTCCTAATCCCTATTGGATGGAAGTAATTCAAGTTCTTCATTTGGAAATTTCATAGTTTTCAACTTCCTATTCAAAACTTCAATAGTTGTTGAATGTTCAGTTATATCTTGTAGGATTTTTCCATAATGCTTTTTAGGTTATGGGTGAATATCTTCAGGTTTATCGCCAACTATTGCTTTTTTTGGTTTCTATGGATTCTTCCTATTTTCCTCCTCTATGATCTTGACTATTTTATAATACTCTATCCGTCTCTTCTTATCATGATAGCTAAGAATAAAATACTTCATGATAATTACTTGTTCATAACTTCAGATAGGTTTGGCATAAAAAGTCTCGGTATTTCGTTATGATACTTATAATACTCTGTAAGTAATCCCAGTTTCTCGAATGATTCAACTATGGTTGGAAATAAATAAATACCCTTTTGATATGTTCTACGAAGACATTCCTATACATCATTGAAAGCAATTTAAAATTGGAATAGAATTACTTTAGGCTTACGAGCATTGTTATAGAACTCACTCAAACCCTTCTAGTAGTAATAATCTGACGATTGAGAGTATTTGCTAATTAGATGTTTTTGTATGTCAAACATATTATAATATGGATTCAATTGAAATAATTGAAGATAATGCCAAAGACAAAGATATACCTGTTACTAAAATAGATGATTTCGGAACAGACTACGTACTTAGATGCACAAGAGGCATATACACTGGAATGTTTGCATACTTATCAGTTACTGAATTCGGAGAAATAATTGGTAGTGGACATGATTGCACACTCCTAATCGATGATTGCGGATTGTAAGCCAAACATGCCATCATCAAATGGGAATATGATGATGAATTGCAAAAAAATGCATACCATCTCAAAAGCTACGGTCCTACATGGGTGAAAATTAGATATGATGTCCCCACTGTAATTAGAGACAACATGGAAATCAAGATCGGTAAGAAGGTCTACTTACTTAAATTTGATTCCACCAATTTTGATGACTTATATGAGTGGCTAAATAGACACGAAATAAGAGATATAAAACATGTTTTCGAGAGCATGAATGTTAAAGCTAACCTCAAGTATCTCAGATCACTATAACCACAATAAATATAAAACCTTTTTCAGCAATTCAATGTTTCAGAAGCCACTGCGGCTAAATTTTTCGAAGCATACCCTTCATTAAAGGATCAATTTGAAGAAAAATAATATTAGTCATCAAAAATTTAGGTTTACGACAAATCCTAACAATTAAAACAAATCTTATAGTTTAGTTGGTCAGGAGCAACAATTAGTTCCAAAACTTGGGTTTATGAAAAACCTCCAGATATATTGTTAAAGCGATCAGATTTTGAAGATTATGACGACAATGTGGATTTCGAACTAAACATTAGATTTTTTTACGGAAAATATATCATTTAATCCTCAAAACTGGATTCCTATAATGTATTCTATCGATTAAATAATGATGAAATTCATTCACTAAATGCAGATGATGTATTGAGAATATAGGACATTGAATTGACTGTCTAACGATATAATTGTGGGTATCACTCAGACATAGGCACAAGACCTACTATGGAGGATAGTTATGCAATCATCTAGGATTTATAAACTGGAAAGATACCAATATCATGTTTTGCCATATTTGATGGTCATAAGGGAGATTAGTGTGTTAAGTTTGTCTCCTATAATTTACTCGATAATTTGAGAGAAATCATAAACTCGAGTGATTTTGAGACCTAGACTAAATTTTTCCAATTTATAGTTAAGAAGATAAAAGAATCCTTCAAGAAGACTGATAATGATTTTTACATTGACTACAAGGATGATAAGGCAATACTTTCTGGATGTGTTTGCGCCTTAATTATGATAGTCGGAGATTATCTGATAAGTGCAAATTGTGGGGATTGCCGTTCAATTCTTTCGAAATCAGGCAAGGCGATCACCTTGAGTGTGGATCATAAGCCAGACAACCCTAAAGAGTTGGATAGAATTCAGAGGAAGGGCGGCTAGGTTCAGGGTAGTAGAATCGAGAAATTAGCAGTATCTCGTGCATTTGGTGATTTCAATTTGAAGAAGCAAAAACACATGTCTTAGAAAAATATAGTTAGTTGTATTCCTGATGTTAAAATCTAACATATCGACTACAAGACTGACGAGTTTGTAGTGATTTGCAGTGATGGCATCATAGATGGTTTCAAGAGTAGTCAGAATGTTGTTGATTTCATTAGAGAAGATTATATAAAGAACCCAATCGGATAGCAGGATCCTTAAACTGCAGCAAGAAACGTCGTGCTCTAAGCATATGATTTATGCTTCAAACCAAAGCAATAGTCAGACAATTTGAGTTGCATAGTTGTGAATCTAAGCAGAGGAATTCATTGAATATTTTAATTTTATTCATCAATTAAAGCTTATTAATGGACTTTGTCCCACTCTATAATTGTATTATCAAGATTATCAACTCTATCTTAGAGAATATTATCCAAGAACTTTGACAAGGATACAAATAGGGGTCTCACCAAAAATTTAAAGAATCCCATCTCAGCCTTCGATATCACGCTTAACTTGAATTTAAATTAAATAAATACCTTATGCAAATCCTTCATGAAGGGCTATTGTGGATACCCATTCCTACCCTCCTCGTTGTATTGAGCCTCAAACTCCTTATTCACCTTAAATGACCACTATTGGGATATTTTGAATTAAGAAGCCCCTCCAGCAAAATCAGACGTATGAATTATCATCCCAGTCAACAATTTGATCTCATTTTCATTTATATTTGTTATAGCTTCAAAATTCTTCAATAAATTAAAATGTTCAGCAATATCAGTATAGAGTATATTCTATATGAATAGTTTTCTAAATGTCCTGAAATCCATATTAGCGAGAAAGTTCTTATCCTCCTTCAATAAAATCTTCAACGCAGTAGCTGCATGATACTGCTCTAATACACTTTTATCATGATATCTTACAGCCAACTAAGACAATGAATTCATCTCAAATATATTAGTCCTACCAGTATGACCAACATCGTGGCACAATCCTCCCACAATCAATGCAAACCTCGTTATATCATTCAACACTCCTTTGTATTGAGTGTTATTCATTTTCAAACAAATAACATGACATGAATGCATAACATTTATACCATGATCATAATTATGGAATGGATTACTCCGCTTATTGTATTTGTATTCCAATTCACTCAAAAACTCACACAAAGGCTCTATCTCAATCTGAAACTTGTCAATAAATCCATTTCTCAGCAATGTGTTGTACACAATTCTTTACTTCTCCACTGAATTTGAACTATATTAGAGTACATCAAAATGAAAGTCATCTAACAATAATTCAGCCTCAGGGGCAACTTCAATTTCCTCTTCCTCTATATTCTGCATAGCCACAGGTATGGGTATGTTAATGATTTCATTAAATATGCATTTCCTCCTCTTCTCAACATGTAAATTAACATTATAAGATTGATAGTGCTACGAGGGAATAAACATAGAAAAAATGGTATCCTTGATTTCTGGATTATTCTATTCCAACTTAGCGATATATTCCAAAGTTTCCTATTACAGTTTAATCTATTTGACCTCCCCATCTAAATGCTTATCCTTGATTAACCCTTCCTGGAAAATTATGGCAAACCCTTTAAACTTCTTTTCTTCTGTCTTCATAAATATTTCATAAATCTAGTTATGCTCACTTAACATCCACTTATTACTCATATGTTCATCCAAACTTTACAATAGCCCTTGATGTTTAAATATATTCTTAAAATGTCCATTCACGATGAAATTTATCTAGAACTCATCCTTTAAATGCTAAGGTATGGGCCTTGACAAAAAATATAAGCAACCCTTTTTGTCGAACTCAAATATAATCGAGTCTCTAGATTTCATATAAAATTTATAAAGTGTATTCCTATCATAGCATTACTCGATGAATTTTGTATATTTATTGTATTATGATTGGATAAGTTTATACAGAGCTAGTTCATCCCTTCTCCCTAAATCAAAACCTGCAATAGTCATTTAAATGGGTTTAATATCTTTAAATTCAATGTTCACTTACTTTGTGATATTTTTCAAAGTCGGTGATGTAGATAGTGAATTTATCGATCCAACAATTTGCCTAATATAAATTCTAATAAATACTTATCAACTACATATCTCTATCTTAGAATGTCTAAAATTTATGTGATAAATTAGTATTTAGAACATCTAACAAAATTGATTCCTATATCCTATATCATGTGTTGGACTTAAAATGCACTGAATGTTTAAATCCTCGCCTCCCTTACCGTCTTAATTACGAATCGAGCCAATTATTCGACCTCATCTTCAAACTGATATTCTATGGCCAATTCAAGGAGTGATTACCTCTTCTCCTATTAATGCAATATGAGGTAATCCTATTCAACATTAATGACGAAGGATGTTGCAAACCCATCCAATTTTATTTACTTCAAATGATTCCCTTACAACTCAGGTCTTTCCTAATAACCTTGATAGATGTTGTTCTATGAATCAAAATTCCCTTGAAACGACACAATTGTGAATTCATCATAATTTACTAGTTGCTAGATCATAATTTTGAGGGCATTATAGACATTCTATTTCTCATCCAAAAGAATTAGATGGGATTTCATATACTGACTATATTAATTCTTCAAGTTTAGGTACGATTATTTGACTTCTTCTGTCAGATGGAGATCATTAATTAGTATCATAGATTATTATGGGGAAGGAACTTTAGATATAAGTTCGACTAATGATTTAAGTTTATCATTGACTGCTTTAGTCAAATAATCCCTCTACTTAACAACTGTATAAAGTATGTCATAACAATTATCGATCGACTATAATACCTCCTCCTCTGAATATGATTCATTATTAAATTATGATTTCCTTATCTTAATGGGTGAATCCTATAATAGGGATCGCCTTCTCGAGAGTGGGGATTTCGATACTGTAGGCTTACTCTAAACAAAATTAATCAAGTCTGTCTTAAATGAAGGCTCATCAAGCTCTATTCGTAATTACAATCTTAATACCTCGTAATAGATTCAACAAATCTGGGTCTGACAATGCGAGAGACACTTTCAACTTGGACTTCTCCTTCGATGTAATCAGCTATTCCTCTAAGAGTTCCTCCAATATTTGATAGAACTTAATGTAATAGCTCAGCGATGGATTATTATACATATTAATAAAAATAATTCACAATAAAGTGCCCAAGAATAGTTACAAAATAAAGAAGTCAATAAAAAAATTAGATTATATATCACATAAATGAGGATATAAATGATATCAACTATTGAGTTTAACAGTATAATGGAGAAAAGTAGAAATAAGAGGCTTAAAGTTGTGAGTGTCAACTTTGAGTATTCTTATGAAACTGATTAATCAATCGATATTTAAGATAATATATAGAATATACATGGAGTGTCTTTGCATTAAAATTAAGAATATCGCAAAATAGGACAATAAGTAGATGAACAGAGCTTGTTTATTATGAGTATAGATTCCATTTATAATGCTATATTTGTGGGATAAGCAAATTACTAAAGATAAATGATGTTCAATCTAAACGAAAATATTGATATTGACCATTTCCAAAAATAAGGCAAGAAGGTGAATTAAATACAACATATTTCATCATAGTCTCAATTACAGATAAAATTCCGACCTTTTTTGGTTTTATGGAACTATTCAAAAAAACTCTATTATTTATTTTCTTAAATAATATCATCCTAGAATCAAGCTAAATTAAATAGAAAATCTTTCAGCATAGGAGATCATAATCCAAAGAATAAAAAAAGATCATATAAAGACCTTCAGAAAAAGTTTCCTATTTTTATCCTTCTTTACTAAACCTTTAATATTTGACTTTATTCCCTCAACACTCTAGGTTGCAAACACTTTAAACAGTAAATTATTCAGGTAATTTAGTTAGAATTATCAGGAATAGAATAGTATTTATAATTTTAAATAGAATATGTTGATATTTTATATTATTTCAATCATCATTTTATTTTATTTTCTTCCTCATATTCTTATCGAACAAATCATGGGAAAGTTTATCTATGTACTCAATCATTTGCTCGGAATTCAGGATTTCTTTTTTTAGTTCTGTTATTTTCTTACTCTTTTCATCGGTCGGAAGTTAAACTATTGATTAAAATTACTCACAAGTTTCAATTAATTTGCAATCTTAGGACATGCACTAATATTTCATGAGATCTGTTTCATCAAAATCATATATTTTTTTGACCTCATAAACCTTTTTACTATTTTGATTGTAAACCTAATCTATATAAACGCATTTTAGACATAAAATCTTTTCATTTTATAATTTAGTATTATAATAGTAAAAGAATATTTCGTTCTAACACTAACTGCATACAAAGTTTTCTCTCCTCTCTTGCACTATTTGAATAGGTTATTTTAAATCTTTGTTTTCTTTCTAATAAATCTTGCTAATTTTATTCTAAATTTTCTTTTCTTGTTCTATGATAGAATAGAAATGTTTCTAAAAACCCTTCTTAATTTAAAAGTGATTGAGGTGTATGATCAATGAATATTCTTAACAGAGGCAATTTTAGGTTTGGAATATTCATTTTTCTATATTTTTCATTTTATATCAAACATTCATTAAATGAAATTATCTCTCCAAAAAAGAAGAAACAATAATGATGGAATCTTCACTCGAAACTTACCAATAAATTGTGCCTTTCTTGAACCTTTGCGAATTATCAGGCAATATTTCAACTGTTTGTATTTTAATAAAATGATTTTTCAGTTTAACTTCATCGAATAATATGGGAACATCAAAAATCTTTTTCCTGTCTTTATGTTCAATTATCTCTAATAGCTCATCGAGATCTCTTTCTTCTTCAATAAACTAAAATTTTATTGGGTTTGGTCCCAAATTTAAAATAATAAAAGGTAAATTTAGAAGTGATTGTTGAACACCATAATAGAAATAATTTTTTATAGTAAAATGTGCGTATGGTTAAAACAACTAATTGTGTCTCACAAAATAATAAATTAGATCATTTTTATCTAAATTAATCGCTTTATAATAAATTTTCTAAAAGCAATGATGTAGAATCAATCCATTGAACCATCTTTTATTCGGGCAATTATCAAAAAATTAGTTTATTTCATTAATTCTATCATCACACTATTCCTGAAATAAATATAAGATAGATCTAAGCTCAAAGGGACGACACCTAGATATCACAGAATCCGAAAATTCATATTCAAATATGTATTTACCTTCATGAATTTACAAGAACTCTTATAATAACTAACCTGGCTAATTCATTTGATTAATTTTATTAACATTTATCAAGATTTCTATTTTAATATCAAATATATACATGATTTTTATTTATACTGAATAATTATAGATTATGTATATTATGTATCAAAATGACTACTAGTAGTCTTGAACAAGAATTAAATGACTTAATCATTACAGGACCACATAATACTAATGAGGAAGGGAAGGATAAAGATGTATTTGGAAAGGTGTCAAAAAAAGAATATGAACATCATATAAACTGAAAATTAATATGACTTCTAAATGACCGCTATATTGAATATGATATATATCGAAAACCTCCATTGCCTTATAACGGATGGGTTCGAACTAAAATGATAATTATATTATTTTTAATAAAAATAATTCACAATAAAGTGCCCAAGAATAGTTACAATATAAAAAAGTCAATAGAGAATACTATGAGGAAATCCTGTGTGAAATCAACCTTAATTGAGAATCTGTAAGATAGTGCTGTTATAAAAATTATATATCTTATAACCAGTTCAACTATCCAGCATTTAATATCACAATAATGTAAAATAATTCTGCATATAAGAAGTATTACTAATCCTATACATAATCTTACTAAAAAGTTTTCATATAACGCCATATAACCAGTAATCACCCCTATTAATACTTGATAGGAGTATTGTCTCATTATCCTCATATACCTTGGCATTCCTTTTATAAGAAAGATTTTCAGTAACAAATGTTTCTGAAGTATTAATTTTATTTTTGTCCTAAGTGATAATTCAGGTTCAGGCTCCACCTAATAGACAGATATATTCTTAAATTCATTTTTTTTCGTCTAAGGAGGCAGAGGAGATCTATTACCTCCAAAATCTAAATTCAATATAAAATTATGTTTGTTATCTATAGTGTTTAAGAAATTTTGAGGAGAAGTAATTTCTTAATTGACCTCCTCTATATCTAAAATATCAGTCTGATCTCTTGCTTGAACCTTATTCTCATCCTTCTATTTAATCTAAGGCTTGTTTTTGAATAAAGACAAAATGAAACTATTTTATATTTTTTTATTTAACTTCGGAGCATTTTATAATGGAGGCAGCTTAGTTTTGTAATTAATTTTGTTTAGAATCTAAGTATCCCCCACATTTAAATTTTTCTCATTCATAACTCCAGTTGATTCGGTGACTTTTTAATCTGATATCTTATTAGATCGTTAAGTTTCTATGGTTTAGAAATTTTATTTTTACTTTGTTCTATTTGTCGGCTTATCCATCTTCCATCCAACATAGGCTAATCCCACAAATATTATTAAATCTGATAATATCAATATAATCGGAACTACTTATGTTTAGTCATATGGTCTTGTAATGAGTGTTTGTTAAGGTATCTTTGTACACCATGACCCTTCGTACCCATCCTAACATTTATCACAGACCTAACTTGTGCATGAAATGCAATTATTTATACAAGCATTGCAATTGGAGCCATAATACCCAACTTAACATGAGCAATCAGGAACTATTCTGTTGACTGAGCATTAGAGGCATCCTTAATAAGTGCAGTCTATGCAATATTAGTTACAAATTGGATCCTCTCTACAAATATTCTCTGAAATTTGATATCCAGCAGCGCATTTTTCACAAGCATTCTAATTGCACACTAAACAATTTTATGGACAATCAACACAACTACCTTCATTTAAATATTAGGATGATAAGCATAAGCAATTAGTTTAGATTGAAAGTTAGTTTGCACATGAGAGACAGCCCTAACTATTGCAGGTTTAGCAAATAGGACTGCATTAAATACACTAATTATCGACAACATACATGTTTGAAGGGCAAGAGCAATCAGGCAATTACCTATAAGCATCAATGCAAGTTAAACATTAGGTTTGGTTGCAATCCAAACATTAAAAACTACATTTTACACATTAGTTATTTTGTTCATAATATCCTTAATTACAATCACATATAGGTGCTCCCCTATTAACATCACAAGTCAAACAATTATCCTAATTGCAACTCAAGCAATTACTCGAACATCCAATACACAATTAATTAGTTTTATCATAATAAAATCCTTTATCACATAAACAATCAGGAGGATTTTTTTGGGAATCTAAACATTATAAGCAATCAAGAGAATTTTTACACTATTTGCAAATAGGTGGGCATTCTAAACATTAACCATCATCAAAATACTTGTCAGGACAATTACATGAGGGAGCAACTCTTATATCTATGCATTCCGAACAAGTATCGATTGATGTGCATTTTATGCAATTGTTAGAACATTAAATACAGCCCTAACCATTATCGAAATATCCTTCATTACATTAGCATAAAGGAGGGCTTTAACTATTTGAACATGATAAGCAACCATCTTTGTTGCAACTTTAACATGGATATTGACACTCATTGCATATATTGTTCTCTTCAAAATAACCATCTGCGCAATTACAATTAGGAGAAACTCTATTCTCACTACATTTCATACAGATCAGGTTAATGTCACATTATAAACAATTCTATTAACAAGTTTAACATTATTAATTTTACAACACATACCCTAATTCACATTAACATAAAGGAGGTTATTTATTAGATTAACAAGTAATGCATGATTAGGAGTCTAAACAACTCTTGCACATATCATTACATTTCAAACAATTATTGTTTAGTTCATAATATCCATCATTACAATTACATTAATCACCACTTCTTAATGTGGTACATGATAAACATTTTAAAGAATTGCATGTTAAGCAATTAAGTTGGCATAATTAACAGCTCCCATTACTCTCATAAAAATCCTTGTTAACAAATGCAATTCTAACCATCAAAAATTCTATGATTATCACATTATTAGCAATTGATACCATTACATAGAGAGCAATATTAAATACAATCTTAGCATAAAACACTAATATTATCATCATATTTGTAACTTGGGCATACACAATCTGCACCAACTCTATCACCTTTGCATTTTGTGCATGATTATAAGTTTTAGCAAGTTTAACATTTATATTAACATTATTAGCAGCCACCCTCTTCATAATAACCATCAGGACATTAACATTAAGGGATTACTCTAATCGAAGTACATTAAAGACATCCTGATTAATCACACTAGTTACAATTAGAAATGCATTACTAGCAATTTTAAGATACACCATCATCATATCCAATTAAACAAGTACAACTTATCCCTTATCTATCACCTCTACAACTTGTGCACTCTGTCTGGGAGGTGCAAGTAAGACATTAAAATGGGCATAACTGACAATTCTGAGTATCTTAATAGTACCCATCAATGCATGTACATTATGGCGGGTTTTTTCTTTAGACATTACAAGTCAAACAATAAGTATCTTGTTCATAACATGTTAAACATTTGCTGCTGCACTGTTCACATTAGTTTAAAAAATATTAGTCTGGTAAACAATTATTGATGGATTAATATTGAACAGTCATATCAGATGATCCAGATAGGAATAATTAAGACTTCGATTAATGGCCGAATGCATTAATGGAACCAGTGTGTGACGATATAGTTCTAATCAACGACAGTGTAGCTAAATTCCAAACCTTGATCGTCGTATCTGTCGAACCTGAGACAAAAACATTATATTGTATCTTCTAAATAAGGTTGATATCATTAGTATGAGCCCCATTGAAGGCCTTTGCTAAAGTTTTATCACCATAATTCCATATCATAATGCTTTTATCCACAGATGCAGTGACAATATATGAGAGATTCCTGAAGTAAATAGCCCCATTAACATTCGCTGTATGATTAGTAATGAATGAATCTAACTATACCATCGAATCAATATCCCAAATCCTCACTGTTTTATCATTTCCAACACTTATCGCAGTGGTGGAGTTAAAAAACTAAACTGATGTAACTATACTAGTATGGCCAGTAAATGTTCCAATAAGTGTCATTTATATAACATCTATTCGTTTGCATGTGAAATCATAACTTGCTGTCAATATTTGATTCGTATTTTATATTCTTATCATCATATTTATCCATTTGGTGTGTATAGTATATTTAGTGAGAGTTTAACTCCCGTAAACCCATTTATATAAACTGCCGTCAGTACCTCCAGCAATAACAAATCCAAGATCAGGAAAATCTTTTCTAATATTATTAAATACCTAGACATGCCTTTGCATCCGAAGTCAATCCTGTAATGTTTGTCCCATTATAGAACAACAGTTCTTATTATGTTATACCTACCAAGATGCTGACATTCCAATCTAGGCATCGTATTTGATTCTAAAAAGTTAAAATTTGAGTTTATATACTCACTAATTGTATTAGAATAAATAACATATATTAATGTCGAAAGAAAAGAAGAAAAAGGTAAAAAAGGAGCACAAAAACAAAGACCATAAAAAGGTTAAACGAGAAGACAAGAAATCAAAACACAGTGACAGAAAGGATAAATCGATTTCATAATAAGTGAAGGAAAAGGATATTGAGATGGAGAAGGAGAAAGAGAAACCAAACTTTGATCCATCAGGAATATTGGCAAAATTTGCATCTAATGCTATATCAGAAGATAAGGTGTTAAAGTTTACAGAACCTTTAGATGCTAAAATTCCTGTTTAAAATTGGAAATTATTTCCATTCAAAGGCGATGAAGCATTAAGTATTTTTTTTTAATTATTTCTCGCAGCCCCTATATCATTAAAAGGAAGGTCGTCATTCCTTATTGGGAGAGATAAATAAATTGCTTAAATTCATCTAGAAAATTTAAGTGTATCATCATAACACGCAGTTATACAATTCAGACAAATCCATAAGGTTGATCAAGCCGGATCAGTTGTAACTCTAATCAAACCATACATTATGGACCTAGAAAGCACTAATGGTACCACATTAAATGGTGATAAACTTGAATCTGCCCGATACTTTGAGCTCATCGATAAAGATGTCTTAAAGTTCGGATTCAGCGGAAGAGAATTTGTTTTAATTAAGGACTGATGATATTTTTTTATATTTATATTTATAATACACAAACAAATATAATGCAAATATTTCTACTTGATGAACCACATATAAGAACATCAATCGATCTATTTAGTAATATAATAGGGGAATAGAGTTAGAATTTATCATTCTTAAACTAGTTATAGCAGTTCATCTATAATATTGAAATAGAAAGTGATGACATTTCCTAATATGATTTAATGGATAATTATGAAATATACAAAGAGAACAAGCTAAGTCATAACGCTTAAAGCTTAGATGAGATTGATTAATAAAATAAGCAGAAATACAAAAACAAAATACTAAAATACTAAAATAAATACATCTATGAATTGATGGATCAAAATAAAATTGAAAGAGAATAAATAACATAACTAATACAATATTATAATGATTAAAGTCCCTTTATGATTTCCTTCATGCCGATATTATTTGGATTAGGAATTAATTAGATGCCTGATTTTAAGGATTTATAAAGTTTGCAATAGATTAAAGTACACGAATAAGAATTAATAAACTTAAGTCCTAAAATCTTAGATTAGTTCTGCTAATCCTTAAATAAATATCTAAAATTGATTAAAAAAGACATTTCTCTAACTACTAGATTGGAATTTAATGAAAATCGGAATTAGATATATATATTTGAGTAAGAAAATATATATGGAGCCAAAATTTATGGATATTGCACCGTCATTAATAGTAAAGTTATCAAGATTTGTAAAAATAAGTGGAGCGAAATATCATAATAATAGTTTAATAGAATAATTGGTGGTGCCAACAGATATGTTATCCCATAAGACTACCAAGGAACTAATACTGAGTCATTCCTAAAGGCTTTATTGAATGAAATATTTGCTAATGTTGAGAGAGTTTGGGAAGTGCTCTTATGCTGTCTCTAGGAGTAGCCAGATTATTTCTTAATTGATGAATTATTATATTTTAATCAAAAAATATGATCCCATTCTGCGTCTTTTTCTGTGGCAAAAACCTTCTTCGATCCTGCCGTGTCTACTTTGATCTACTCCAGGACTGATGTGTTTTTTGCTCCAAGCTATCTAACCTATTCAGGTGTGATAAGTTTATCCTTAGGTGGTTAGAATGGCGCTTTGAGTTTCTTTTAAAGTAGTTGGTCCTTTGATTAAATTAATATTATTCATACCCAGCTTAAATCTTTAAACCAAGGATTTGCCTTAATTGTCGTATAAGAACCTCCCAACCTGATTTCTGGAATTTTGTTCAACAATTACTCTATGAATGGTTTAGCAGTCTTATCAGCCATATATCCTGGATATTGGATGGGTTTCTTAATGATCTCCTTGTATATTTCAAAAGGATCTTCAGCCTCCTCACCAAATGGTAGGCCACCACAAATGAATTCATATAAACAAACTCCAACACTCCATAAATCAGCTGTATAACCATATCCCTTTCCTGAAATGACTTCTGGTGCCATATAATGTGGTGTCCCTATAATCGTAAATGTTTTTGAGGTCGCTATTGTTATTCCTTATATTTACTTGTGTTTTTGAATGACTTTGCAGTTCCCATATCTATCAATTTAAGGTAGCCATTATCATCGACCATAATATTCTCTGGCTTAATATCCCTATAAACAATCTAATGAATGGTGTGGAGATATTCCATCATCAGAATCATTTATGCACAATAGAATTATGCCTCAGCCTTACCCAGCAATCCTTTTAAAGGTTTAAAATATTTTTATAAAAATTACCAATAACTCTTATAGCATCAAACAACTCCATTCCTGGAATGAATTCAGTCAAAAAATAGATATTCTCCCTATCCTTATAGGATCGATAGAATTTCAATATATTTTAATGATCCATCAACTCTAATACGGATTTCTCCTATTAAATGTGCTTCTAAATTCCAAATTAAACCACATGTGCCCTCGTAACGTACTTCAGAGCAAACAATTGATCCAAATTCTTGAACTTACATAAATACACAGATCCAAACTATCCAGAACCCAATTTCGTCAAATATATCAAATCCTCTATCTTGTAACTTTTAATTATATCAACGGCCGCACTGGAATTTTAATCGTTCTATTTTTGTCCTTCCACTATTTTTTCCTTTTTATTTTTATATTAATAATTACCACTGACCCCTATTGTTCCCTAAAGAGACCATAATCAATTATCCCAACATTTAAATCATTCTCTGCATAAATGTTAATTATATGCTTCTCATTCTTAGCCTTATCATAAAGACTCTACTCTAACAAAATATCACCTTTCTTAGCAAGAACATGCTTATCCTCACCAACAGCATTCCCGTCCAAGAGCACAATCATAAGTCCAACCTTGTCTCCCTTGCTTATGATCTTATCATTTTTGTTCACCTTTCTAAACTAAACCCCTTCAAGTAACTTCTCCTACTTCTAGATTGGGAGAACACAAAACAACTTCGAATTATGCATAGCCCATTTGCAGATATTTTTATAGATTATACTCTGAACCTGATCACCCAAAATTTATTAGATTATATCTTTTCCTAAAGCTAAAACCTTAGTATCTGGCTAGACAGCCTTGATTGTCATCTATCTCACCTAATTCTCAGCTTTCAAGGCCGACTCTCCAAAAGATTCATTAGCATTTAAAGTTGCGATCTATTAGGAATCCTTATTGAAGACTCCCACTTATCCCTAGAGATAAATAATGTAACTCAATACCTCCGCAATGATGTAAAAGGAACTTGCCTAATCCCCTTCATTTACAATAATTTGATCTTTATTAAATTTTTATCTAATCAAAACACCAGCTATGGCATCCTTCTACTCCCGAGTTAATTGATTGAAAAATTTCACCTATTCAAGGTACTTCCTATTTGCTTCCTACTCCTATCTCATAATATCTTCAACACTCTTCCTGAATGTTTAACGATCGATTCCCCACAAATAACAATCATCAATCGCCGTACAAGTGGCCGATCTAGGAGCATTATACAGCAATGCTAACTCACCAAAACCATTGCCTTATTCCAATATCTTCCTCTCCTAGCCATCAACTAACACCCTAATTTTTCCCTTCTCCAAAATGAAGAATGACGATGCTGAATCACCCTAATTTATGATGATCTAATCCTTCTTAAGATGACAATAGAACATCGCCTTCGCTAACGTGGACCTATTTTTAACAATTCTTATTACAATTAAGTTTCACTTAAAGAGGAGAAAACAAAATGCTGTTTTAAACATGTTATAACAAAACCCTAATCCTATGGAGTCATCTATCTTATGAGTTTCTCAAAGTTTTCTGTAGGCTTAGCCTCAGATGCAAGGTCCCTAATAGCAACATTCCTCTTTGAGACCCTCCTTATCAATTATGGTGGGCCCTATTACTATATCTAAGGAGAATCAATCTTAAATTCTTGAAGAGAGGATTTTTAGTTCCAATAGTTTAGATCCATATATATTTAATAAAAATTTTTTTTTTAAAACAGAGGTAAATGGATCCTAATTTAATTTTTTTTATGTTATATTATCATAATTATTCCTATAATAATTCTTTTAATTATTGGATACTCTACATACGCATCGAGTGAGTTCTTTTTTATAAAATATTTTATTTTACAATATAGTTGATCTTGTCGAGTTGAATGAATGCTGTATAGAAACACCCTGCCTATTTTTATATATGAAAGGAGCTCGTGAAGATGGAAACTATTGCCTCTCCGTTATGGCAGGAGTTTATGTTTTAGTAGGAGCTGGTGGTAGAGCCAATTTAGGTACCTTAGGTATTGTTATCTTAGTCTATATGGAACTCTTCTATGAGACCTCTTTATTATCAATTTTAATAGGAGTTTTAGTGGGCTTTTATGATAGTAAGGAAGCAGACTCTATTTATGGCTTAGACTAAACCCAGTTCGTCTATCTACTCACTTGCTATGTCTTAACATCCCTATCAGTTTTAGACTCTACTTATCTTTTTAAATTAATTATTCATACATTTTCGTAAATAATAAATAGCACTCCAAACAAAATTTCACCTTTATCTACATGAATGAAGGGTTCTATTTTAAGTTATTGTACTTTTCAGGATCCATTTTTCCCCACATTTTCAATATAATTCCAGGTATGTTAATGGATGATTCAACATAATAATCATCTTCAATCTCTGATTTCTGAACAGGCTATTTTTGCATCTTCTATCTAATTAATTTAGACTCCTCATCCAAAACCCCCTAATCATATGCCTCAATGTATTATGATATTTAAAGTTCGTACAGATCACCTTAACTTGAACAATTATTACATATCATACTATTAGATGAAACCATCCCCTATGTATCTACACTAAATTTGGGGAATTATACTCTTTTAGGCTATGATTGCAAAACCATGATTGGAGACATTATTCGATCCCTATTTTTTGGCATATCTGCTAACGTCTCCTCATTGATGAACTTCTATCTTACCTTAACACCAGAACTAAATAGTAACCATAATCGATTTTTTTCATCTATTTTGAAAAATAACACCATTCTTGAAATTTATATATTTCCACCTGAAACGTCTTGAATATGTTTAACTATATTCAAGCATATCTATTCGATGTCAGCTGATAGAATGGGTGAAGCTATCGAATCTGCAATCGATAAATGTTCTGGACCTTCAAATGTGCTTAATCTTTCCTCAATATTTATCTTAGTATTTTTTAGATCGTTTATGTTAGTTTTTCTAGAAAGCAAACAAAACTATGGGCTCCAAGACACCTTGATCATTGAGTTCTTTGAATTTTTAGGCTCAATGAATTTTTATAAAAGGGCATTTAGAGCCTTTTCTCTCTAGTGGAGGAACAATGGAAACTCATTCTTCTGAAAGTATTCGAAAATGATTTTATTTGACTACGATTGCAAATATAGAGCAGTGATTTCACCGTTCCTTAAAAAGATTTCCTCAATTTATTCAACAAATATTCGCTCTTTAGTTTTTCTTAATATTTAACCATCCTTTGATGTAAAATACCAAAAATAAGGCTAAGCCCACCTGTATATGATAGTGTCTGCAACAAACACTCCAGGGCAGCTTTGATTGGTATCAGGGTTCTTTTTCCATAAGTGAAAAAATAACCACTCAGTTGATAATGAAAGCTTCATTAAATTTATATATTATGAGAAGAGATGCTTAGAGACAAACGAAAATTAAGGGGATTCTTAAAAAACGATCTATGTTCAAAATTCCTAGCAGTAAGTACAATAATGACGACGATCTCGAGCCCTAGATATCCTCAAATATGATACAAATCAACAAGGTAGACTAGGATGAGAGTTTAGCTGCAATCTCTCCTGACTCATCAAAACATAATTAACAGATCAACCATTGGGTTCATGGAGGGTTAAGGATAATGTTCTACATAACTAAGTTTATAAGATAGATGAAGAATAATTCAACTTTGTTGAAATTCAAGCTTCTTTCAAAAAATATGGTGGAGCTGATTGGAGATGCTGCTAGCGATACTGAAGTATTCCTCCAAAGATAGACAAAATGGTCCCTCATATGGGATAACTTCAAGTGGATGTTTGATACAATACCTGTTGTTGAACCTGATTCAAAATTCAAGATTTTATGGGATTGTGTAGTCTTAGTTTTAATCGTAATCAACATCTTCTTCATTCCGATGAAGCTAGGATTCAACCTACAGAAAGAAGGCATTTGGATGTCCCTTTTTCTTGATCAACTACCCTCATGGATGTTTGTTGCTGACATCGTTCTCTCATTCAACACTGCATATTATAGTAAAGGTATATTTATTTATATAAAGGCTAGATCCATCGTGATAAGAGAGACATCGTCAAGGAATATGCAAGATTATATCTTTGGTGGGACTTATTGATAGTCATCCCCTACATTCTGTCAACATTTGATGTACCATATACAGAGTATATCTTGCTACTAAGGGTTTTTCGAGTTAAGAGCATGATAGATGGATTAGAAGAAGTTCTAAACCCCAAAGAGAATATCTAAGCAGTCTTTCAAGTTGTAAAATCAATATTTTTTGTGATATTCATAACTCATTTTTGTGCATGTCTCTGGAACCTAATAGGGGAATTCGAAGTAAACAATGGATATTACTCTTGGCTAAGCTAATAGGAAATTGAGACATCAGATTGGAACACCAAATACATACATGCTCTCTATTTTAGCACAATAACAACTCTGACTGTGGGATATGGAGATGTCATACCTTAAACAGACACTGAAAGAGTATTCGTAATACTGATGGCTTTAGTAGTATGTGGAGTATTGGGATATACTATTAGTTCGATAGGTAGTATCCTAAAATAGTTAAGTGAGAAAGATGAACAATTCAAATAAAAAATGATGTTCATCAATAGATATTTGAAGAAAAAATAATTAAACATGTAGCTTCAACTTTAGGTAAGGAAATATTTTGAATACTTTTTCATGATGGAGTCTGAAAGTAATGAGGATGGTGAACAAATTATGCAAAATTTGAATAAGAACCTCAAAGAATTAGTAGCAATAGATATATATGAACGAATTTTATTACACTCTAGAATAATTAAATCTAATTTCAGCCAACATAGCATCAAAAGGTTATGCCAATATGTTCATGAGAAGAAATACGCTCCTGAAGAGATAATTGTCAATCAGAAAGACTAGGCTGATAAATTGTATTTCATCTTATCGGGTGAAGTCAACATAACTTGTAAGCTTTTTGTTAACTATAAAGGTGATTAGAGTCTCAGAGAAACGAAATTGGCAACAATTCACGGGTAGAAGTGCCTAGGTGAAAGGGAATTCATAGTACAAGGAGCTTATGATTATACGATAAAAGCTTAAAGATTTACACAAATGGCATACATTTAGTAATTTTTAATTTACAACCCTTAGTTATGACGATTTCATAAAAGTATTGAAGGAAGATGATATTGAAGAGGAGAAATTTTATATGCTAAGAGACAATTTGCTATACAATGAAGAGCAAAGAAATTTTGGCTAAATTTGTATGATATGCCAATGGACTCATTCATTTAAGAAATGCCCATATGTCTTCCTAATAATCAATATCAATAAGCTAAGATAGCAATTTAAGAAGAATGACATCTAATCAAGGAGTTACATGCAAAGGACATCAGGTAAAAAGTAAAGATCGGTGGCATTAGCTTAATAAAATGCAGTTGCATTGATAGTGAATCATAACATTAAAACTATTAATGATATGACAGACTCTTATTTAGGATTGCTGGGCTTGAAATTAAAAGAGAGTATACATAAGGTTCCATATAATAGTAGCACTAGCGGAAATATGAAGAAAAGTAATGTCACCTCAAAATCACTAAAATCCATTCTAAATAGAGGTATAACTTAGCTCATCGAAATACCAAGCCCTAAAAATTCCTTATTCTAAAATGTTGATGACCATTTTATGAGTGATAGTTTCTCTGATATGGAAGAGGATGTTAAAAATTCAAATATCTAAACTATGAAATCTAAAATATCAAGCAGTGGGTCTGCAAATAGAAAAGTGAAATTCAACCATGAACCTGAAGCAAAAATCCTAAGAACGTAAAGATCATTTCACTAAAGAGTAGAAAACAAACATAACACTATATCGAGGCTATCACTAGTGCCTAACTCTAGATTCAACTTTGTTAAATCTAATGAAAAGATATTCAACAATCAATTAACTAAAACCCAATCCCTAACAACTAAAAATGATAACTATTTTGATATGCTTAATATGTTAGAACATGATATGGCTGAATAAAATATTGAAGATATTACCCACTAAAGAGTGGAATTAGATATCGATAGATTCTTCATAGGAACTAATTACAATGTAAAAGATAACATAGACACCATTTTGGCTAATTTTAAGAAACCACCAAAAACACTGAAAAGAATATCAATTCTTGATATTATGAAAAAGAGAGCCTTGTGATACTTAATATATTCTCTATATTTTGAAATATTTATAAAAATTTCTTTTGTTTGGGGAGGCGTTTAATTTAATCAAGATAAGGCTTGTTAGAAATCTAATAAAACTTTTGTATCCTTTTTTTTGAATGAATTTGGTTCAGATGATAAGCCTTCTTTTTTGAAGATTCCCATTAATCATTCAATAAGAGGAGTTTAATAGGTCATGTTATAGAACATACGCATCAGACAGATCTAAAGTAAACGATTGGAAATTAAAATAAAGAATAAATAGATCTCTAAAGGGAATAATTAGAGAGAGATTTGACAATTGATGGATTGTTCATCCTCGAAAATCCTCATAAACGCAACACATCAAATGCTAAGACATCATTGAGGTATGATAAGGAAAGTCACATTCCCATAGAAATGGGTTCAGAGGATTTATTATATATACTATCCATTGTTCAAAGGTTGCAGACATAATTCAGGTTGACAACGAAATAAGATTGTCTTATACCTTTTTGATTTTCCCAGAAGGACTCAATTATCCTAAATATAAATATAAATCAAATATGTTACTATTGAGACCACTCTATTAAAAAAATAGAGTTTAGTGACAGATAAATTATTTTAAATAGCTAACAAAATACGATCCAAATACTAATTCGTCACTAATCATTCCTACCATAAACACTTTTACAATGAGAGAACAAATAGATTAGAAACAAGATAATGCTTAGTTAGTTCTAAAATCACTTTATGCTATATCTTAAAAATTATTTTAATATGAAATAGAATCAAAGCTAAGTTTTTATTCTCAACAAATATCATATTAATATAATTTATATTTATCATGCATACTAGTCATCAAATTATGCCAAATGATCTGAATGTCCTAAGAAGTTGCTAATGAATTCCCTCTATCTTTATTCAATCTTCTTTTATTTATCTTGATTCTATTTTCCGTGTTGCTCTTTCAAGATTAGGCGCATTTCCTAATTGCTCATCTTCAAAAGTTGAGGATTTTAAGCCTCCAATTTTTTCTCCTTCTAACTATAATAGCTTTCTAAGACCTACTCTGGTCTAGTTGTATGATTTGAGAAGAATTATGAATAACGTTTGCTCCAAATAAGGTGGTCCTCTTCATATTGCTCCATCAATTTTGAATATTGGAACTCACATTCTTCCTTTTCCTTTTAGCTCAAACTATTGTATAATTCTGAGATGTAGGTTTTATTTTTCGGGTGCAACAAGTAACTAGTCTTATCAAAGAGGAGAACACCAAAGTATGGAATTTTTGGCTCTATTAGTAGTTGCTCAGCCGCTTCGTATAATTCCTTTAGGGAACTCCTGTATGTATTAATGTAAAGTCTTTTGATTTCTGAGTTCAGGGAATCCCACTTTTATGATAGAAAATCCTCCATCTTAATTTTTATGGATTTCAAATACCTTAATATCATGGGGCTTGTATCTGTCAAAGTACTGCCTATTCTTTTGGTACAAAGCATCATGGGGACTTTTAAAGTGCCTCTATTTAAGCTCTTAAACCTTAAGCTCCTTAAGTTTGTAATCAGACAATGGATAGACTCTCATATTAATCAATAATTTAAAAATGTGAATTATTTATTTTTTTTAATTATATAAATACGTAAAATTCCTTTATTGACTTCCTCACCTACCTTTCTGCTCTGATTTATTCTATTGTGATAGTTCAAGTTTCTCCTTCTTTATTCCTTCAACCTCCTCCACTTTAATATCAGCATGCTTTGTTTGATAGAATTTTCTATCTCTTTGCAATAGCAGCATCTCACTCATCACACTTGATAGATTGTAATGTCTTAGATTTTATTAGTCCACCTTGAATTTTTAATTCTAAATTGCCTTGATATTGTTCATTTATTTATGTTATTGCTACAAGGTTTCTTTAATATTTTTTAATTTCTTCTAATCTTTCTGGTCTAGCAACATTATCTAAGTCTCCTCATAACACATGAATTCTTGAGTTCTTTATAAGATATTTTTAGTTTATAATTCTCGTTTATACTCCATCATTTCAAGTTATGCTGTCATAAGTAGTTTTTAATATAAACCCCTCATTTGTCGTTTACCTCATATATTTTTTTGTAAGCTCCTTCTATAGTATTTCTTTTTTCACTAATAATTATTTATAAAATTTACGAAGTCTAAAAAATTTGTTGATTATAGGAGATAAAACAGATGACTAAAGCAGTTTTAGATGAGGCTTATGAGAAGGATATATGGCTAAAAGAGCACAATGGTGGTGCCATGGATTTATTTTGATTATGGTGCTAAGATTAGAGGTTACACATATAATAACAAAGTAGCAATTGAAATAGATGGTGCAAAACAGTTAATTAAGTAATATCAAGTCTATTCATTATTTTTCATACAATAATAGTATCCAGACAATTAAATGTTAATAAATTTGAGATCTCCAACAAATTATCGACCACTATATTGATTTAAATATATTTTAGATTATTTCTTATTATCCAGCGTTTTTATCCTCTTTACATTCCATAGACAGATATAGAATCGTGAATTAAAGATTTTTGATATTTAATAAACAAAATAATGAATTATAGTTTAAATTCATAAGCATATATTTTAAACATAAATATAGGCTTGAATTGTATATATAATACTATAAAAGTCTTTCACCTTGTTATCTGAATGGAAATAAAGAGTTTGTAATTATAATTGAAGCCTTACATCTATAGCAGCCACTTACAAAATCTAAATATATTTATGAAAGGCTTTGGGAACACATTTTAACTCATTGATAAGAAGCTTTCAAGGATAAGTCATAATATTTAATTTTTATGAATAATATATTTGACAATAATTCAGCTCATTTCCCGAAATGTTCAGGAGGCTATATTGTCTGATTTTATGAATTTCCCGTTTAGTTTTTACTTAATTCATTCAGTTTATCAATTTGGCTCTAAATTTCATTTTAGTTCAATCTCTTTTAGTCTATCTCCTCCTTTAATTATTAGACCTACTTCATTTTTTATTAAATCTCATAATATTAATTCAATAGATCATTCACATATATCATCATATCAACTTTTTATGGAACCTACTTTTACTCATCTTGAGATGGTTACATCAGCCAAAAGTTAAATAAATTAAATAATATAATAATATTTAAAACTATTGAATTTATGTCACTATAGACTCTCACACAACATATCTTAATTTTGCAATCGTAATAGTTAAGAGAACGATTTGTTTTAATAATACAAATGACATCAAATCTGAATACATAAATAGCCTCTTTATCTGATAAAAAGATAGCAAATCATCCATCATATCATTCAGCAGTTTCTCAATTTCTAGGCAGTTATATTCACCACCGATTAGTAATAAAAAAAGGTTGTTTTATGAAGTAAAATAATAATTACTATTTTTTAACTTTCTTACAATTAAATAACTCTCAATTTAGCATACAGTGTAAATTTGATAATCATTTAATCATCCATGTATACCTACATTTGTATCACAAGTAATATGGAAACATGACTTTGTACCATTTGGCTGATCCTCATTTGGATGCGTTCAGACATAGATAAATAACATCAATAATTTGATGTTGTTGAAACAAATTTTCAGCTTTTTCATCACAATCT